>JAKSZT010010581.1:1513825-1570329 GCA_026826555.1 Tolypeutes matacus | reverse complement strand
GGATAGTAGAGTTAACAATCTTAAAGGAATTGGGGGTCTAGCAAGTCTCAAGGTTCAGAAGGACTAAATCCTGTTGGGAAGCATACAAATGGCTGGCTCTCTGGGCATTCTTTCACCAGCAATCTTTGGTTTGACCAAAGACTGGTGGGTCATTAAGCCTCTGCATATAGGAACCTGGAGCAGGAACCCCCACTGTACCTATCATTTACTGCCAGGTCCTCCCAGATGCTGGAAGGCTCTTCATTAGGAATTGGAATGAATTCTTTTATGTTTTCTAGCCAGTAGGCCCACCAGTTAGCACTAAAAAGCCAAATGTTTAAACCCTAAAGTTAACCTCCATGCTGTGGCTTTATGTCTTGTTAAAAGCAAGTAACTGGGGGCAGATGTGGCTCAAATGGTTGGGCGTCCATCTCCCATATGGAGGGACCTGGGTTTGATCCCCGGGACATCCTGGTAAAAAAAAAAAAAAAAAAGAAGCAAGTAACTTTACTGTCTTGTGATCAATAAATAGCACAAGGATATAAAGGAAGAGAACACTAATATGAAGATAACAGAGAAAACAAGGCTCCTGCAGATTACTCAGCAAGGTAGAATCTCAAAGGCTCCCAGATAGATTTCCCCTGGTTTCAGCATCTGTAGCTTAATGCTGACTCCATGATTGGCCCTAACCTCCTGTGTCCCTTGGCAGGTCAGGACTAAGCGGTCATCATGCCAGTGAAGACCATAAGCCAGGACCTCACCCCCATGTATGCAACTGCCTACTTGGCCTCTCCTGTAGAGATTCTACAAAGCTTCTCAAACTCATGATGTGGGCCCCAAATCAACTCCTGAGTTCTCCCAAAACCTGCTTCTCCCAGTCTTCCCCATCTCATTAAGTGGCCACACTATTGTACAAATTGCTCAGTCTGAAAGCTTAGGCCCATCCCTGTCCTCTCTTTCTCACATATCAGTTTCAATCCATTAGCAAATCCTATTGGCCCTGCCTTCAAACCTTATCCAGAATCTCACCATTTCTCATCAACTCCACTGGTACAGGCCACTGGCCCTCTCACCTGGATTACTTCAAAGCCTCTTAACTGGTTTCCCTGCTCCCCTCTTGCCATTCCCACTGCACTCCTTGGTTCTGGACCCTCCAGGGGCTGCCCCATCTTACTTGGAGTAAAAGTCAAAATCCACAGCAAGCCTCCAAAGCCCTCTAGGATTGGCCCACTCTCCGACCTCATCTTCTACACTCATCCCCTTGTTCACTCAGCTCCAGGCATACTGCCCTCCCTGCTATTCCACAAATGAGTGAAGAACACTTCAGACCTTAGTGCTTAAGGCTGTCTGAACTGCTTGCTCTTCCTCCTGCTGCCTGCAAGGCTAGCTCCTCCACTTCTTTCAAGTCTCTCCCAACTGTGCCCCCTTATGAGATGCCTTGCCTTACCGTCCCTTCATCCTACTTTACTTTTCTTCATAATACTTATCCCCACTTAGCAAGATAGATTTACCTTTTATTGTTTGTCTTTTCCCACTGGAATGCAAGTTCCTTGGATACAGTTTTTCTCTCCTAGAATAGTGCTTGGTCCAAAGCAAATATTTTTAAAATGAATGATGCTGTGTATTGTCCAGTTAATGTACAGCATTAGACAAAAAAGAACCAGTTACCTAAACGAATGTGTAATGTCTTTTTTCGTAACTAATCTGTTAGTTTTTTCATAACTGACCTATTGAAAAAAGGAATGGGAAGGACATTTTTTTGTGGAATGAATGAGGGAAGGAAAGAAATTGAGTCCCTACTACATCTCAGGTACTTTTCTAGCTCTGAGGGTACAGCATCAAAATAGGCATGCTTCACGTTCTTACAGAGCTTATATTACAGAGAGAACATGCGGGTAGGGATAGAATTTGAAGAAGCTGGGAGAATATTATAAATAAGCAAACAAATTAATCAACAAAATAATTTCAAATAGTTCTGAATGGTTTATATTTTCAAGAATGCTTACTGAAAACTACCAATGAAAAAACCCTGTGGGGACTTGCTTATGAGTCTCCTTCCCCACCCCTGCCTCAAAATCCTGCACTTTAAATAAGATATATATTTATATTTATATATATTAAATTAACACAAGCTACTCGTTTTGGAGAAGTTACTGTTTTAGCTTCTTTTAAATGATGAGCTACAGCATGCCAGAGACAATATCTGTCATATATGGATTTAGCAGTTGATACTGTACTCTGCCACAGAAGACAACCATTAAAAATACATTGATGATTGTGAATATTCTCGCTGACCTTATTATCAGGGTAGGCTAAACATTTGCTAGATTAGAAACCATGCATGTATCCCCAGA
This sequence comes from Tolypeutes matacus, assembly GCA_026826555.1. Taxonomy (NCBI): domain Eukaryota; kingdom Metazoa; phylum Chordata; class Mammalia; order Cingulata; family Chlamyphoridae; genus Tolypeutes; species Tolypeutes matacus. The sequence continues at coordinate 1,567,996 of JAKSZT010010581.1, read as the reverse complement.
CCTGGTTTTTCTCCCTAGGTCTGGTTTTTAGAATGCTGGTGATAAACTAAGCCTGATTTATTATATGATCATCCTCTATGGGAAAAGACTGTAACTTTGGGTATCTTTGGTCAACCTTAAGAGATCTAGCAGGGGGATGGATGTGGCTTGGGTGGTTGGGCATCCATCTCCCATGTGGAGTGACCTGGGTTCAATCCCTGGGACCTCCTGGTATAAAGGAAAAAAAGAAAAATATAGAAGGCATGTGGGCCACCAGGCCCCGTGTGTGGGTGCACCGCCAGGCCCCATGAGTGGGTGAACTGCCAGGCCCCGTGGACAGGTGAGCCACCAGGCCCTGTCCACGGGTGGGCTGTCACACCCTGCGAGTCACATAGCAAGACGATGACTTAACAGGAGAGTGACACAAGGGAGAGCCAAGATGAGACACACTGAAAAACTAGAACTAAGGTGGCACAGGTGGTAGTACGCCTCTCTCCCACATCGGAGATTCCGAGGGTCAAATTCCAGTGATGACAGGAGGAGAAGGACGAGAAGAGAGGGCAGGAAACGGACACAGAGAGTTGCCCAGCGAATGGACACAGAAACAACAAAAATGGGGGGGGGGGGAGTAAAAATGGATAAAAGTAAATAAATAAATAAATCCTTTAAAAAATGTATAAGGGAGGAAGATTTGGACTATAGTTAGTAGTAATACTTTGATGATGCTCTTTCATGATTTGTTAACAAATGTTTCACGACAATGCAGAATGTTTTGGGGTGTGGGGGTGTGATGTGTGGGAGCCCTGTGTGATGTTATGCATGTTTGTTTTGTAAGTTCACAATGTTTACTGAACACTTATAGTTTATGTATGTTCATGTATGAATGATATACTTCAATAAATTGTTTAAAAAGAAATACATTGATGAGTCAGAAATTAGAATGCAAGTTACCAGAGGCAGGGAATGGGGAGTTAATAGGTACAGAGTTTTAGTTCAGGGTGATGGAAAAGTTCTGGCAATGGATGGTGTTGTTGGTAGCAACACATTATGAAAGTAATTAACACCTCTGAATTATATACTTAAAAATGAATAAAATGGGAAATTTTATGTTTTAAAAAAGTGGATTTCTCACAGAACTTCAAAAGTAAAAGTCTGCAATTGTTTCCTCCCGACTGACCCCTGAATCTCAGCATTGTTTCAGTAGAATTGGTGAAAATTCCATATGGATTCCTCCATTCACTAAAGTGAATGAAAACACAGAGCCCCTTTAAATAAAAATAGACCCGCTTGGGAATCAAGAGGGAAATGTTACTTATTCCCTGAGCATTCAACTTCTGCTATCCCTAGTGGTTGGAACCCACACACTGTCATTCCAATTTCCTATAAACTTGGCAAGACTCTGTGTCCGTTTGGAATTGCAAGAGCAATTTCAGTTTGGGGAGGAAGGAAGAAGTCATTGCATTCCACTGAAGAGTCTTCCAGCTGAATCCCAAGAAGCCAAAGCTTAAATGTCAGTGTTCTCCCAAAGGTATGGGATGGCTCCATCTAATGAGTTTACCTGGTTAACATTCTATAACCAGTTCTGCTAAACGTTCTCTGCTCATCTTTCTTTGGCAATGTTACAGAAAATTCTGGTTCCTGAATTAGATGTTGTTGTTGTTGGGTTTTTTTTTTTGCAATTATATACAGATAGCTTTTTTTTGTGTTAAATACCTTAGGTATTTCAGCCCGAAAGTTCCAGGATATGAATCTTTTAGCCGTTCATTCCCCACTCTTGCATGCTTCCTGATTAAGGATGCAGGAACTGCAAGGAAGACTGAAAGACTCACCACCTCTGACTCTGACTATTGTCACAGTCAGACAAAGGAGCTGAATTCAGTTATGCTGGGGGTAACCTCAGACAGGGTGGGAGGGAGCAGATGCTTCCATGGGGCTTTGAAGTGGCCCAGGTAAGAGACAGCCTGTGTCTGTGGCTCCTACTTCCTTCTCCCCCATTTTTGGCACCAAATAAGTAACTGGTGAGCAAACAGTTACATTCCACAAAGAAGTCATTTCCTCTTCCTTGGGGGAAGGGAGAGGAGCAGAAAGAAGAACCACACACCTCTTCAGAAAACCAGGATTCTTTTGATGCCTTCACGGGCCCTGGGCCTCTTCATTTGAGGGTTCCACACTCACTCCAACATGATGTAAATGCATTATAAAGCACTCACATCCCATGATAAAAATAAATGCTAGAGTTTGTTTGTTTTTTGTTTTTGTTTTTTTTTTTTTTTGGCTGTAAAAATTATGGAAGGATTTTTTAAATGTTCATTTTTAAAATTATTTGGTTCTCAGGCACTGATGTCTAAACAATTCTTGGGAAGTCAGAAATCCAATGTACAAATTGTTTTCAAATGAAATAAAGTTTTTAACGAACACTAAACCTAAGAACTGACAGAATCAACATAATTGATAGCTACTGTAGACATTTAACTAGACATTTACTCATTTTAATTTTGTGAGTTTCTTTTTATATGATGCTTTTTATATTTTGCTATCTTTTTTATAAATTTCTATATCATATATATGATTATACATATACTGTATACATAATGATTTTTCAGGGTTAAATACTGTCATAGGTGCTTAAGACCTATGGACCTGGGCTCTGTACCTACCGAGCCTAACAGATAGTAGACTGAGAGGTCCTCTCTCCCTAAAAACAAACAAACAAACAAAAAAAGAAAAATAATATTAATGTAAAAAGTTATTGCAAATCCAGCTTAGTGAATGGCTCAACATTCCCAGAAGGCCAGTACTGCTGTAGCTCCCTTGCTAACCTGAAGGCTCTAACAGAAGCCCTGGTTTTTTATACTCTCTCCCATCCTGCCTTGGGGTAGGAAATAGTAATCCCACCACAGGGGTTTCTATTTCAGGCCCACTCTTGGCCCTCCAGCGCTTTCCTCCAGGCTGTCCTTTCTAAACTACTTGAATCTCATTTCTCATGCAGCTGATTTTTTTTTTCAAGATGTTAACAATTTTTTGTGGAGCCATCTGGATGTTATTAAGAAAGTGTCCCAAGTCCTCTGAGGTAGCTGGCTGTGGCCTCTTGCCTTGTTTCCTGTGTCCTGAATGTCTAAGTTGACTTTCATAAGAAATTTGGAATATTAGCTTAAAAAAGGAAACAGTCAATATTTTTCAGGCATTGGGCTCTTGCAGCTTCATTTCCCCCACTGGGACTTTGCATTTTGAGTTACCATCTTTGGCCCTTGCTCTGGGAAGGATGAAGCACGTCTATTTTAAAAACAGAAGGCACCAGTGGTCAGGGGTGAACCAGAAATCCAGTCTTGCCCACCCTCCCCAGTTAACCTCACAAAACCTGCCTTGCGTCCTTACTGCTGTAGCTCGGGCACTTCCACACACTCCCAAACCCTACTCCACACGAGATCCCAATCTCTGTCCAAAAGTAAATATGAGTAAGTCCAGCTCTGTAAGGCTCTCTCCTGGCATCTTTGAGGGGAAAATAATGGAACAACGACAAAAAAAGAGGCTGAGCAGATGACAATGACTATGGCTAAGAGAGATAATACAAGTAGGTGGGACAATCAGGGATACCAAATTATACCTTTTCTAACCACCAGCAGGAATAGCTGGGGCCTGAACAAGGAAGCTCACATGTATCAATTTTACTATTCAAAATTTTCAAATGGGGTGGGGGCACTGGCTCGCCCCATTTCCTGTTTATTAGCCAAACTTAATCACCAAAGCTCCTACCTGGCTTTGAGTTCCTGGACTTGATCACTTGCCTTTCTCAAGAAAAGAGCCCGCGCCTACTCCTTTCTTCCTACTTGTTCCCAGGCCTTCACCACCTACCAGGTCACATCTCATCACCCTTTCTGTTTCACTAATAAAGTGAAACACTAGTTCTCTGGAAGCCTCTAAAACTATGCCCCATCCCACCCCCAGCCAATGCTATAAAGTCAGAGACCATGGTACAGGGCATGGACCTACCTATGATGCTCAAGCACAGAATGACTTCCCCAGAAGACAAGCAGCCTGACCATCTGTCTCTAATGATGGTGGGACAAAGAGAAGTTTCAAAAGGAAGCATACAATTCACTATCCGTTGATGCCTCCCTCAAAAGAGACAGGGTTGTGCCTCAATATCCCTAAATTACTTGTCACAACCCACAGGAATCTATCATCCCCCATCTAGTATCATAGAAAATATGTGGCCCCCCCAATCGTTTTATTTTGAAAAAGTTCAAGTTACAAACAGTTAAAAGAATACAGGTGGGGGTGGCGGATGTGGCTCAAATGGTTGGGCGTCCGTCTGTCATACGGAGGGACCTGGGTTCGATCCCCGGGACCTCCTGGGAAAAAAAAAAAAAAATATATATATATATATATATATATATATAAGGCGCATGGGCTGCCAGGCTCTGTGTGCCGGTGAGCCGCCAGGCCCCAGGAGCCATGCAGCAAGAAGATGCTGTAACAGGAGAGAGACGCAGGGGAGAGACAAGATGAGATGCTCCGAAAGCTCCAAAAGCCAGGAATCGAGGTGGCACAGGTGGCAGAACACCTCTCTCCTACATTGGAGGCCTCCAGGATTGAATCTTGGTGAAGACTGGAGGAGGAAGATGAGAAGAAATGGCAGGAAACAGATACAGAGAATTGCCCAGCAAATGGACACAAAACAACAAATGGGGAAGGGGGGATTTAAAATGGATAAAGTAAATAAATAAATCTTAAAAAAAAAAAAAAAAAAAAGAATACAGTGAACACCTTTATATCCTTTACCGAGATCAAACTGTTAAAATATTGCCATATTTACTTTACTCCAATAATTTTTTCTGATCCATTTGAAAGTAAAATCCAGATATCATGACACTTCATCCCTGAAAACTTCATCCTTAAACACATCACTAAATATTTCCTAAGAACTAGAACATTGTCCTGTATAACAATAATACCATATCGCATTCAACATTGATAAAATTTTACCTTATAGTTAATATTCAAATTTCCCTGTCTCAACAATGTCCTTTAACATTATTTAAATTGAGATATAATTCACATATCATGAAATTCACCCAATTTAGATTTTTCCTTTTAGAGTAATGAAAGTTTTCTAAAATTGCCTGAGGTGATGATAGCACAACTCTGTGATGAAAATGAGAGCTGCTGAGTGTACACTTTGAATGGATTGTACAAAGCATGGGACTATATAACATGGGGGATCAAGTCATAGAAGATGGACTGGGGTTAACAGAACAAAAATGAAAATGTTCTCTTATGAATAATAACAAATATATAATACTAATACAGGGTATTTATTAATAACCAGGTGGGTTGGGGGAAAATACACCAAATGTAAGAGATGGGCTATAGTTAATAGTAATATTTTGATAATGCTCTTTCATAGTTTGTAACAAATGTTTCACAACAATGCAAGATGGTGGTGGTGGGGCACTGTTTTGGAGCCTTGTAAGGTGCTATGCATGTTTGTTTTGTAAGTTCACAACTTTTACTATACACTTATTGTTTACTATGTTCCTTATGAATGATAGGCTTCAATAAAATTTTAATTTAAAAAAATTCACCTAATTTAAATTTTTAGTATATTCACAAGGTTGTGCAACCATTACCAATATCTGACTGCAGAACATTTTAATCACTCCAGAAAGAATCCATTCCTGTGGGTGTGAACCTATTGCAGGTGAGACCTTTAGATTAGATCACTTCAGCTAAGGAACTTTGATTAGATTACTTCAGTAGGCTGTGACCCAGGGTGGGTCCTCTTCCTGGAGTTCTTTATAAATTCGGAGGAACCCACAGGAGCTGAGAGGGAAAACCATGAGAAGAAGAAGCTAAAATGAACAAAACCCAGGAGAGAGACAGTCACAGGAGCAGAGAGAAAGCCAGAAGCTGAAAGCAACAAGGCCCAGAGGGGAAGGCAGAGTCCAGCAGATGAGCATTGCCTGATGATGGCTTGATTTGGACAATTCTCAGCCTTGGAGCTATAAGCTTATAAGTTAATAAATCTACCTGTTGTGAAAACCAACCCATTTCTGGTATATTGCTTCCAGCAGCTTTTAGCAAACTAAAACAGTTGGTAATACTTGCTGCATATTCAATGCATCCTAAATATTATATGTGTAATAGCTACCATATTTTTAGCACTTACTAAGTCCCCAAAAGCTTCTGTGCTTGGTGTTTGGCACACAGTACTTCATTTAATCCTTGGAACAACTCATTGATGTAGGCATTATTACCTTATTTAACAAATGAGGCAACTGAGGTACAGAGAAGTTAGGCAAACTGTTTAAGGCCACACAGCTAGTAAGTGGCAGAGTTGAGACTTGAATACAGGTCTGTCAGATTTCAGACCTTCTAAACTACTAGGTAATATGCCAAGAACAATCACTGTAAGGGACACATAAGTATGCCTTCAAGTTTGCAATCCACTCCAAGGTATATCACATCACATTTGTAAAATGGGTGTTTCCCAGTGTAATGAGAAGGGCATAAGCCTGGGAATCAATGAGTGGGTAAAGGTGAACCTTTCCAGGCCTCAGTTTCCCCATCTATGAAAGAAGAATAACGACATTTCATTGTATACCATAGTAGGTTGAAATGGGATCAAATGGTATAAAATAAGCAGAAGCCTTTCTGAGAATTATATCTCTCTCTCTAATACACGGAGGTCCATCTCAAACCAAACCGAGTGTATATAAGAACCACCTGTGTGTGCGTGCACATGTGTGTGCTGATTTTAAAGTGCAGGTTACTGGGCACTACGCCTAGAGATTCTGGCTTAGTGGCCTGGTATGGGGCCCAGGAATCTGGATTTTTTAACATGCTTCCACATGATTTTGATGGAGGTGGTATACAGATCACACTTGGAAGAACTCTGATGTAGGTGATGTAAAGTTGATGAGACCAGAGAACATAAAAGCATGACTTCTACATCCTGTCATGCCCATTCTTTGCATGTGAATGCTTTTCTTCCCTCTTCCTTTCTTTTTACCTAGTTTATCTTTTTACCTAGTTTATCCTATTCATCCCTATTTCAACTCAAATATCACTTCCCCATATTAGCCTTCCCTGATCCTCTCTGGACACCAGCAGCCTCTCCTGTTACCTGCTGTCTTGATCGCACACATCAACCTGGTAATTACAAACCTCAGTTTGTAGTTAGAGACCTTGTGTCTGCCAGGTCCTCCTTGGCATGCGTAGTACCCAGCACAGAATCTAGCACATAGTGGACAATCAATAAATGCTTGTTGAAAAAAAATGAACAAATAAAGAAATAAAAAGTAATACTAACTTTACTAGTAAGAAAAGACTGGACAGAATGTAGAATTCATAAATAATGAACAACACTCATTACCAACGTGAATAATTGGATATTCCACTTCCTGTTCTCATCGACTTTCCTACAGTCCTTGGAAAGACAGTTTTCATAGAGGAAATTGCACTTTTAATGGCAAATTTGGGGACAATCTGCTCAGAATAGGCAGGAATTCATAATGAAATTATGGCCCTCTGCTCCCGGCCTCCCCTCCCACTTCCTTCCCCTCCTGGTTTCAGTTGTCATCTCAGACCTAAGCAGCAGCAGCCCCTCCTTCTCTACCTCCTGCCAGTGTTATCTACGCAGCACCCCAGCAGGAGAGCTGCTGGCCTTGGGGGAGGATGTTTCCCTCCGGCCATCGTTAATTGCATGTGCTCCCCAAGCTCCATCCTGAACCTGGCCTGTAAAGCTCCTTTACGATTTAACCTCAGGCCAGATAAGCATTGAATTTCACAACCAAGGTTTATGCTCCTGTATTTATGGCAAGGTGAGAGGTGCAGGTTGTTTTGTTTTAAATATTTGTTTCTCCAAAGTGGCTGCTGACTCTGTCTGGAGATATGGAAATAATAAATGTGAAGGGGTGAGAACAGAACCATTTCTACAAAGGTTTCCAGAACTTTAGAGCAACTCTGAAATTGAGGTAGTCGCATAGTACTAAGAATCATTGGGGAACCATGGGAACTGGAGTCACATGATGTTCTTCCATCATTACCCAGTTTCCAGCTTTACCCAGTTCTTTAGGGTGAAGAAACGCAAAGACACCAAGCGTTTTCAGCTCTTCAATTTTAACTAGATAAAACAGCAACATAGTATATAAAATCTGCTAATCTCAGACAACATTAAAAGGATTATGCAGGCAAACAGATGTGAGTCAACCAGTTGGGCACCTGCCTACCACATGGTATGTCCCAGATTCAGGTCCCGGTGCCTCCTAAAGAAGACGAGCAGATGCCGCACCCACCACGAGCTACATGCCACAGCTGCCACAATGAGCAGATGCCTAAACAAGCAGATGCCACAAGCCAGCAGACACTGCAGCCCATGGGGAACAGATGTGGCCCAGGCTGTTGGGCACTCACCTCCCATGTAGGAGGTCCTGGGTTCGGTTCCCGTGTGCCTCCTGGAGAATATAAGCAGACAGATGAGAGAACCACCTGGGGGAGCGGGGAGGGCAATTTTTTTTTTTTTTTTTTTTAAAGTAAGTACATAAATCTTTAAAAAAAAAAAAACGATTATGCATAATGATACTTCCAAATCTGGTCAACCTTAATTTCTTCTCTTTAGTTTTGGCATCACCCTAAATGCAGAACTTAGGAGGGCCAGTACCAGTGTGACTTCAATCCAATAAACATTTTTGCCAGAGGCAGAAAAGTGCTGTGGTTCATGGACTCCAGTCCACGCTATTCTACTTACTAGCTGAGTGATGTTGGACACGGAACCTCCTCTCTGTGCCTCAGTTTCCGCAACTCTAAGATGAAGATAATAATGTGTACTAGGGATAACAGTAGATACTTCATAGGATTGCTGTGAGGATAAACTGGAAAAGACATGTAAATAACTTAGCATAATGTCTGGCACAGAGTGAATGTTATCTGCTGTTATTTCAATGTCTGGATTCAAAGAGGGCTCTCACCTTTTAAGACACCCACCTATATGACAAGGCCCAGCTGACTTCCTAGAGCCAATGCAATAAATCTATGTAGCGGACAGTTGTCCCACTGGTGGCCAACCAGTACCTTCTGGGTGCTTCTCAAATGAAGAGGTCCCCAAATTGTGAATCCTGCTTCCTCGAGGCTGAAGCCTTCCACCTGCATTCCGGGCCTCCCTGAAGATGGAGTATGTGACCAGTCTGCTCTAATCAGACAGATCCAGGGAGACTTTTGCAAGAGTACCATGAAGAGTGCATTTTCTGTTGAGGGCAGCAACATGAGCTTGGGGGCAGCTCTGGCGGAGGTTCCGGTGCCCAGAGTCCAGTACCAGTGGTGCGAACTGCAATTGTTACCTCTGGTGCGGCAACCCTGGAGTCTTCCCAGTGTGGCTTTGTTGGTCCCTGGCTATGTGGCCTCAAGCCTGCCACTCTTTTAGCTCTCTAGAGAGCCTATGAGCCACCTAATATTCTTTAATAAGTTTCCACTTCTGTTTCACCTAGCCTGAGTGGGTTCTGGGGATGGCAACTAAGAACCTGACCAATATGCTCAAGGTCTGTCCACTGGGTTGGCCAAATACCAAGTCAACGGAATCCAAGAAACCATCAAAACTCTTTGATTCAATGGAGACTTCAATGTAATGATTAGTATTTGTAGAGAAATGGTACTGACTGGAGCTTTGAAATCTTTAGGTTAAGGAGATTTTTTTCATCATGGCATTTGTTATAACTTGGTTTTCTACTTCTAATGGAATAATAGAATGGCAGACCTGGAATGGGCCTTAGAGATGGTCCAATTTGCCCCAGGTTCTAATGAGGAAGATGGATGAGTACCAGAGAGGGAAAGTGACTTGCCTAAGGTCACACAGGAACTATAGCCAAATGTAAAGACCAACTCAGGAATCAGATCCAGGCTCTGCTACTTACTACTAACTGAGTGATTTTTGATCTAGCCATGTAGTCTCTGAGCAAGTTTTCCTAATCTCATTTGTTAAATGAAGAGAATAATGGTCCATACTCTACAGAACTGAAGGAAAGAGTAAATAATAAAATGTTTATTATATTATGCTAAAGTGTTTAGCATGTACTTGGAAAATATTAAGTATTCAACAAATGTTGGCAGATATTGTTAATTTATCCTTCAACAAATATTTATTATGATGAACTATGAGCCACACACTTAGAAATTGGGAATATAAAGATGACTAAGACATGCTCACTTCCAAAAATAATAATGATTTTAATAAAAAGAATGACAATGGTGGCAATGAAAAAGAAACATTTATTGAGAATTTAATGTATGTCAAGAACTTGGTTGCACATTTTACATGGATTATATTAATTCTCAAAATAACCATTGAAGGTAGGTACTATTACTGCCCCTGTTTTACAAATGAGGAAACTACAGCTCAAAGAAATTGAGTAACTGCCTACTGTCACCAAGTGAATAAGCAGTAAGCCCAGGATTTGAACACAGCCAGACCTGATTCCATAGCCCAGCTTGCTGAAGAAGTCATGGACACACCTAGCAGCCATCTCTCAACCCTTGCCTACCCAGTCTCCTTTTCTATTGTGTGCAGATATTTCAGTATGTTTCCATTCCACAGCCCAGGGAAAATGTTAGATCTAATGAAAACATGTGACCATAACTTAAACCTGGACACTGGGAACAAGTAGCCCCAGCTGCTTATCAGGTCCCCTCCCTCTGGAGTTGTATAAACACCCCACCCTTGGGCAGCACAGATTTGTCTCTGAGAGAAGTAGGTATGTGGAGCTGCCATCCACCAACCCTGACCCAAGCAGTTGTCCTTCCCAGGAGACCAGCCCTAAGGGGATCTCTTCCCCTGCTCTTTTGGACCCTTTGTGCTGTGTAAGTAATGAAGCGGTCATTTCCTGAAAGTTTCTGTTGTGCCTGAGTCTGTGTTCCCATGACACATCATATAGCAACTTGCTCTGCATGGCAATTAAACCATACTGCTCCTTCAAGGAGGTTCCCAGTCATGTGGGGGTGAGGGTGGAGGTAGGGAGGGGGAAGGCAAAGGAAACAAATAAGGGGACACACTTTGACTATACAGTTCTTTACAAGATTACAATATGGAATACACTGTGAGAAGGGTTTGAAGGGTCAACCATCACTCAAGAAAGGTGTGAGTGAGCAAGGCTTTGAATAATCAGTAGGAGTTCACCAGGCATTCAGTCTGGGATGGGGGGAAAGAGAAAGAAGGAGAGTCCAGAGTAGACAAAAAGTCCAGTATACAAAAAGCAAGGGAGAGAGGGGGAAGAGACCTCGGATTGTTTGGTCCAGCTTCCTCCTTTAATTAAAGGGGAAGTTGAGGCCAGGAATGGTGAGGTAGAGATGGGATGTCACCTGTCCATTTGCTTAGGCATGTTGGCGGTAGACTGGGGTTAAGGAGCCGGCTCTCATCCCTTCGTCCAGAGCTCTCCCACAATGCTGTTCTGCCTCTTGCCACTACCGTTCAACACAGGTACTTTAGCAGGATCCTAAATTGAACAGTTGCTCAAACTGAAGATGGAGGAACTGAGACATGATCAGGATGTCTGCCCTAACCCTTTTAGACAAAACCAATCCATAGCCAAACTCCTACATAATTCTTAGATTTTCTGACATTGCATTATAGTTACCTGTTTGCATGCCTGCCACCTCAGCTAAATTGCAGATTCTTTATGGGGAAAATAAGGTCATCAAATATGTTTGCTAAATAAATCAAATGCCAAAAATAAAAAAAAAAAAAGGCAAGGGAGAAGGGAAATATTATGCATGTTGGAAGAACAGCAAGCTCCAGTGGACAGACCTGGGGCATGGAGTACACAGAACAGAGGCACAGAGGAAGGTGGGAAAGTCAGTAGGAGCTGGACATCCATGAGGCCTGAAAGACATGCTAAGGGGGATGTTCCTTACCCAATGAGGGTTAGGGCCTTCAAGGTTTGAAGCAGGTCAGAGGCAGGTACAGATAAGGGAAAGAGACAGGAAAGAGGAAGAAAGAGCAACCTGCGTCACAAGTGTGTATGTAGATTGGAATAGGATGAGACATGAGGAAAGGGCACCAGAGGGGAGGCTGCTGGAATAGTCCAGACAATAGGTGACGGGAATGTAAAGATCAGCAGATAGAATGGAGAGGAAGGTACTGATTTGAACAATATTTAAGAGGTACTGATTAGGAAGGAAACTAACCTCTGACGAGCCCCCAGCGATGGGTCAGGGCTTGGGTTAGACACCTGACACACACCATCTCATTTATCCCCCACATGAGCCCTGCGATGTAGGTACCCTCATCACCCCAATTTCACCAACAGGAGACAGAGGCTCTGAAAGCTCAAGCAGCTCATTCAAGGCACACAGTGAGTGGGGAAACAGAGCCAGAATTGGAATCCAAGTTTGTCTCACTGCAAGACATGTTTTCTTCTGCTCTAGGTGTGGAAGGAAAGGGAGAGGGAGGAAGGAGCTGAGCATGAGGCTCAGGTTTCTTGCTAGGAGACCAGCTGGATGATAAGGCCATTAACAAGATATATATGAGCAGGCATGTAGGAAAAGAGGAGAGGCTCTGGTCTTGATGCACTTGATGGGACATCCTGCTGGTGCCATCCAGTAGATAATTATAAATATGGAAGAAACTGGGCTAGGAATATAAAATAAACCTTCAGGTTGGGGCCATGGGGAGAGATTAAATAAGAGAATGAGATGTGAAGAGTGCTGGGCTTAAAACTGCAGGGAACACTGATTTTTAAGGGGCTAACAAAGGAACAGAAGCCAGATAAGGAGTCCAAGAGGCATAAGCTGCCCCTGAAGAGTCCAGAGCAGAACCTGCAGCACTAGTGCTCGTGGCCACCTCACCTGTTAGGTAGAGGGAAGAAGCCAGCAGAGGGGGAAGGGATACATCAATAAGAGAGATCAGAAATTCTTGGGAGGGTGTGGTAGGAAAAGGATTGAGAGCATGAGGAAAACACAAGAAAACAGATTTAAAAACTATGATTAAGACATTATAGGGAAGCGGCTGTGGCTCAATCAGTAGGGCTCCCGTTTACCATGTGGGAGGCCCCGGGTTCGGTTCCCGGGGCCTCCTGGTGAAGGCAAGCCCGCCCTCACGGCAAGCACAAGCAGCAAGGGGGGGATAAATGAATAAATAAATAAAATCTTAAAAAAAAAAAAAGACATTATAATGTTTTAATTAATTGTTATGCAGAAATTGCCACATAGATCAAGAGAACGGAGAATAAAGTCCAAAGACAGCCCCAAAATTGGATGTAAATGTGCATGTGTGTGTGCCCATGATGTACCTAAGAATTTAGTGGGGCACAGATAGCTTATTCAACAAACAGTCTAATTATATCTAGCTAATCATTTGGGAGAAATTTTAGATTCTTACTTATAAGAAAACAAATTCCAGCTGGATTAAAGGTTTAAATCTATGACAAGAAATCATACAAAAAGGTATTAGAAAAATATATAGGGAAACCAATATAATCTTGGATTGAGGTGGTCTTTCTAAATGTACCCCTATGCCCTAGTTGAGCCTGAACTGGGATCCAGAGTTCAGTTCTGTTTGGTAAGTGGGTGGGATAGTGGCGGTGGTGTGAGTTGGGAGGCAAAAGTAAACACGTTTTGGAGTAAATTTGCTTAGAGGTAAAAGGGCCTTTAGGAAAAAGTTGGATGCATATCACTTGGAGTGGGAGTGAGATGACAGAAAGAAGTTAAATATTGACTGAAATGGACAGAGTGTTATGGTATGAGGCTCCTGGCCTGGTCCCATGGATCAGGTCTGGCCCTTATGGAGGGACAATTCTGCTAGAAACACAGTGTGACCCGAGCACAGTGAGGCCTGAAGGGAGCATTTGAGCATCCAGAAGGCCTTATGGACTTGAGAGCAGAGGTACACATGGCTTGATGCACTTGATGGGACATCCTGCTGGTACCATCCAGTGGATAATTATAAATATGGAAGAGGAACACATGGCTTTCATGGAGGCCACCAAGGGAAAGGTCAAAGCTGCTCCTGAAGAGTCCAGAGCAGAACCTGCAGCACTAGTGCTCGTGGCAACCTCACCTGTTAGATGCTTCCTTGTTTGCATAAGGCTGTTCCCACAAATAAAAAGTTTTTAAAAAGTGACTTAGAGGGAAGATTCTGGCAAGGCAGTAATTGACTCTCTCTCTGAATCCTTCTGACAAAAACAGAGAGAGCCACTAGACAGCAAAACCAAACAAACCTGGAAGACATTTATAACAAAATTAGGTGTGTTAAATTAAATACGGCTACAAATCCGTTGCAGTTCCTCCTATCAAAAACCTATGTCTAGGCCGGGAAGAAGGTGGACTAGAAAGACACAGGTCTCTCTTCTCTACCAGAAAATTAGCTAGAGGACAGGCAGAAACAGCCCGGAAAAAAATCTTCTAGGGTTTAGGACAACAGCGGAAGACTGGACACCTCCCAGAAGAGAGAGGGACAAAGGAGAAGAATTGCGACAGCAAAACTGTGAGTTAAAACCAGCAGCTGCTACTGCCAGCACTCTCCCTGACACTAGAGACACCTTTGAATTCTCAGGCCCATGGGCCAGCTACAGACAAAGGGGAGTTCAGGGATCCACTGTCCCAGGAAAGGGCAGAGAAAGGGACACAGCCTAGGGCTGACTCAGCTTTTCACCCACAAGTTTGGTCTGCTGTGTCCCATGAGCTTTCCAGGACGGGTAGGGCCACGCCATTGTTTGCCTTGGGAGCAGGCAAGGGACTAAAGAGATCCAGGACTAAAGAGATCCAACTCTCTCAATCTCTCTCTCTAAAAACCGGGACTGATTGTTGAGGACACAGAAGGAAGGAGAATTATTTCCTACCTGGAAAAAGGGAGAGGGTTGCCAGCAAAGGCTGGAGAACTGTCTCTGAGAAAGTCTGAATTACAAGGCTCTTAGCTTATAGGAAGGCTCCCCTATCACATTAATCCAGTCTGTGTTGCAGCAAACACACTCCAACCAGGCATTGAACTGAGAGAGATGTCAAAGAGCACCATCTGCTGGCAGACCAAGGAAGTGTATGTGAGAAAATTAAAAGTAAGTAAGGGAAGCTTTTTTCCAGTCTTTATAGTATCCCTCCACAAGGCCGTAGGAAGCAGGTCTGCAACCCATTGCTGGGTGCAGAACCCAGTTTTGAGCAACTAACAGAGACAATCCAAAAGACAGAGGTTGAACTAAGAATTAAACAAGAGGAATAGCACACAGCCTCCTTCCATTAAATCCCTGTGAAAAAGAGAGAAATCGATCACCTGAGTAAATGACCATCCTAATTAGATGCCTCAACATCAACAAAAAATTATGAGTCATACTAAGAAAATAGAAAATATGGCCCAGGAAAAGGAATATATCAAAGCCCCAAAAGAGATGCAGGATTTGAGACAACTAATTAACAAGATGCACACAAATTTCCAAAATCAAATTAATGAGTTGAAAGACAATATGGCTAAAGAGATAAATGACATCAAGAAGACACTGAGAGAGAACAAAGAAGAATTTTAAATCCTGAACAGAAAAGCAACAGAGCTCATGGGAATGAAAGACACAATAGGTGAGAACAAAAGCACATTAGAGGTATACAACAGAGATTGGAAATGAAAGAAGAAAGAATAAGTGATATCAAAGACAGAACAGTTGAAATATGAAGAGTAAAAAGAACAGAGAGAGAAAAGAATGGGGAAAAAATGAGCAGGGGTTCAGGGAGGTGAATGACAACACAAAATGCAACAATATACGTGTCACTGGAATTCCAGAAGAAGAATAGAAGGGAAAAGGGGCAGAAAGTATATTTGAGGAAATAACAGCTGAAAATTTCCCAACTCTCATGAAAGAAATGAACTTACATGTCCAAGGAGCGCAGTGTACCCCCAATCAGAATAAATTTGAATAGACCTATTCTAAGACAAATACTACTCAGAATGTCAAATGTCAAAGACAAAGAGAAAATTCTGAGAGCAGTAAGGGAGAAGCAAACCATCACATACAAGGAATGCCCAGTAAGACTTAATGCAGATTTCTCCTAAGAAACCATGGAGGTAAGAAGATAGCAGAATGATATAATTAGGATACTGAAAGACAAAAACTGCCAGCCAAGAATTGTTTATCCAGCAAAATTGTCCTTCAAATACGAAAGTGAGTATAAAATATTCACAAACAAACAGCAACTAAAAGAGTTCATAAAAAAGAATCCACCTTTGCAAGAAATAGTAAAGGAAGCCTTAGAGCCTGAAAGAAAAAGGAGCAAGAGGCTTGGAGGAGAGTATAGAGGAAAGAATAGCAGAAAGGATAACCAAAAGAGTAAAAAGACAGATGAAAATAAAATATGACACATGAAAACCAAAGAATAAAATGATGGAAGTAAATAATGCATGTACAGTAATATCACTGAATGTGAATGGATTAAATTCCCCAATAAAAAACATATGCTAACAGAATGGGTAAAAATACATGAGCCATCCATATGCCGCTTGTAAGAAACTCACCTTAGATCCACGCATACAAACCAGCTGAAAGTGAAAGGTTGGAAAAAGATACTCCACGCAACTAGTACCCAAAAAAAGAGCAGGGGTAGCTATACTAATATTGGAAAAAACAAACTTTAAATGCAAAACAGTTATAAAAGATACAGAAGACCATGATATATTTATAAAAGGGACAACCTACCAGGAAGATATAACAGTCATAAATATCTATGCACCTAACCAGGGTGCCTAAAATTACATGAGGCAAACTCTGGCAAAACTGAAGGGAGAAATAGACATCTCAACAATAATTGTTGGATACTTCAACACACCACTCGCATCATTAGAACAACTAGATAGAAGATCAACAAGGAAACAGAGAACTTGAACAATATGATAAACAAGTTAGACCTAACAGACCTATACAGAACATTGCATCCAAACTCTGTGGGTTATATATTCTTCTCAATTGCCCATGGATCTTTCTCCAGGAGAGACCAGATTAGGGCACAATGCAGCTGTCAATAAATGTAAAAAAACTGAAATTAAACAAATCACCTTCTCAGATCATGATGGAATGAAACTGGAAATCAATAATGGAGAGGAGGGAAAAGGATGTGGCTCAAGCAGTTGGGCTCCCGTCTACCATATAGGAGGTCCCGGGTTTGATTCCCGGAGCCTCCTGGTGAAATGCAAGCTAGCCCATGCGGAGTGCTGGCCCACGCAGAGAGCTGGCACAGCAAGATGATGCAACAAAAAGAGACACAGAGGAGAGACAATAAGAAATGCAGCAGACCAGAAAGCTGAGGTAGTGCAAGAGATTGAGCACCTCTCACCCACTTGGGAAGGTTCCAGGATTGGTTCCTGGTGCTGTCTAAAGAGAAGACAAGCAGACACAGAAGAACACACAGAGAGCAGGCAGCAAGCGCAAAATAATGAGGGAGAGGAGATAAATAAATAAATAAATAAATAAATAAATAAATAAATAAAAAATAATGGACAGGAAAGACACAAATGTGTGGAGGCTAAACAACATACTCCTAAACAATCAGTGGATCAAAGAAGAAATTGCAAGTGAAGTCAGTAAATATATGGAGACAAATGAAAATGAGAATACAACTTATCAAAACTTATGGATATAGTGAAAGCAGTCTTGAGAGGGAAATTTATAGCCCTAAATGCCTACATTTAAAAAGAAGACATCATCTTGCAATGATGGATACAGGTCATGTTAAATTTCATCAAAAATTTATAAAAGTGTATGGTCTAAAATGTAAACCATAACATAAACCATCGACCATATTTAGTAGCTATGTTTCATATTTGTACATCAGTTGTAACAAATGTACAATCCCCAGGTAAAATGGTTATTAATAGGGAAGGGGGAAAAGCGGGAGGATGTTGGGTATATCAGAGTCCCCTATAGTCTGTATGTAACTTTACTGTGACCTAAAACCTCTTTGAAGACAAAAAAAAAAAAAAAAAAAATTAAGACACTGGGGAAGAAATGGAAGAAAATGCTACTCTACATACAGGACAACAGATATTACAGTGATGAAAGGCAAAACATCAAAAAAAAATTTTTTTTAATATTTTTCATTTTTTTAATACCCCATTTTAAAACTTTATTTTAGTTTTAGTTTTTCTAAATTATTATGTATTTTATTACAGGGGCAATGACTAGTGAAGAAGGATGGTCCATTGATGGGCCCTTGATACTGACAACTATGCTTATGAGCCTTTTGTTTTTGAATTTGCCACTTGGCCTAGTGTTGTAGGGTGCCTAAGAGTTACGTCCTGAGAGCCTCCTTGTTGCTCAAATGTGGCGTCTCTCTAGGCCAAACTCAGCATGTGGATGCATTACCTTCCCCCAGGCGAGGGACATAATTCCTGGGGATAAGCTGCGCTGGCACCAAGGCATTACTACCAAGCATTGGCTCCTGATATAACTGGAAAAAGACCTTGAATAAAAGGGGAAAAATGTAAAGACAAATGAGTTTATAAGGCTAAGAGGCTTCAAAGTGAGTCGATTGGTCAGCAGAGAAGTAATGCTTATGCACGTCTCAGCAGGATCTCATAGACGACCAAAGTGGATACCACCCCCAAAAAGTGGGGCTCCTGAGGGCTCTGGAGACACCCAGGCCTTGCAGTTGTGGTGGAGAGCTCTGTCTGAAGTTTGGCACCTTGCCAGTGGGCTCTACTTTGGAGATTGTGCTCCGAGTGTGACAGAGTTGGACTCAGATGTGACTTCTCTACACATGCTGCTTCTGTCCCTTTTATTTGAACCTATAGTTGGTGCTGGAGTGGTAGGTGTACATCCAGGAGACTTGAATCTCTGGGCTGTCCATATGCCGGCTGGGCCCTGAACCTCAGTGGAGTTGCAGCACCTACTCTCCAGTTCACTGGACTCACCCGGACAGCTGATGGGGAGGTAGGGATGGACAACCACCACACCAAGGAACTGAGAAAGTCTACAACTGCAAGCAAGGGAGTCCCATCCATCAGCCATAAGGGATCGAAGACCCCTCTCAATAAGAGGTGGAGTGGGCATCACTAGCCCAGAATCTTCAGGACTGGCGAATAAAATATGGACTAAAGTAGACTTACTGGTGTTTTATTATAGAATTATTGTGATTCTAGCAATGAAAGAAATTATATCATTGATGTGGAGACAGTGGCCACTGGAGGTGCTGAAGTCAGGGAGAGGGAAAAAGTGGGCATTTTCAGGACTTGGAATTGACTTGGATGATATTGCGGTGACAGATACAGGCCATTATATATCCTGCCATAGCCTACAGAATTGAGTGGGAGAGAGTGAAACTACAATGTAAACTATAGTCCATGCTTATTGGCAATGCTCCAAAATGCATTCATCAATTGCAATGAATGTACCACACTAATGAAAGAAGTTGTTAATGTGGGGAATAGTGGGAGGTCTGGGGAGTGGGGCATATGGGAATTCCTTATATTTTTTATGTAATAATTTATGTAATTGAAATATCTTTTTAAAATAAATAAAATATATTTTAAAAAATAAATTAAAAAAAAAGAAGAAGAAAGAGCTAAACTCAAAGATTTAACTGAACAACTGGAGAAACTAGAAAAAGAACAGCAAACCAATCCCAAAACAAGTAGAAGGAAAGAAATGATAAGATTAGAGCAGAAATAAATGATATTGAGAACAAACAAACAAACAAACAAACAAAAAAAAAACAATAGAGAAAATGAACAAAACCAAAAGTGGTTCTTTGAGAAGATCAATAAAATTGACAAACCCCTAGCCAGACTAATAAAGTAAAAAAGAGAGAAGATGCAAATAAATACAATCAGTAATGAAAGGGGGGGGAAGTTACGACTGACACCACAGAAATAAAAAGGATCATAAGAGGATATTACAGAAACTGTATGCCAACAAACTGGACAACCTAGATGAAATAGACAAATTCCCAGAAAAGCACAAACAACCTACACTGACGCTAAAAGAAATATAAGAACTTAACAAACCAATCGTATTTAAAGAGATTGAATCTGTCATCAAAAACTTCCCAACAGGAAAACAGATGTGGCTCAACCAATTGGGCGCCCACCTACCACACTAGAGGTCCTGTGTTTGGGTCTCAGTGCCTCCTAAAAAATATGAGTAGATACTGCACCTGCTGCAACCTGCTGCAATGAGCTAGACACCGCACCCACCCAAACGAGTTAGATGCTGCAAGCTAGCAGACGCCATAGACTGCAGGGAGCAGATATGGCTCAGGCCATTGAGTACTCACCTCCTTTGTGGAAGGTCCTGGGTTGGGTTCCCAGTGCCTTCTGGAGAAACAGCGAGCAAAACAATGAGCAGACAGACAAGGGAACTATTGGGGAGGCGGTGATAATTTAAAAAATAAAAATAATAAAATAAATCTTTTTTAAAAACCTCTCAACAAAGAAAACCCAGGACCAGATGGCTTTACAGGTGAATTCTACCAAGCATTTCAAAAAGAATTAACACCAATCCTGTTTAAACTCTTCCAAAAAGTTAAAGAGGAGGGAAAATTACCCAACACATTTTATGATACCACACCCTAATACCAAAGCCAGATAAAGACACTACAAGAAAAGAAAATTACAGACCAATCTCTCTAATGAACATAGATGCAAAAATTCTCAACAAAATACTTGCAAATCAAATCCAACTGCATATCAAAAGACTTATACATCATGACCAAGTGGGATTTATTCCTGGTATGCAAGGGTGGTTCAACATAAGAAAATCAATCAATGTAATATACCACATAAACAAACTGAAGGAAAAAACCACATGATCATCTCAATCAATGCAGAAAAGGCATTCAACAAAAATCCAGCATCCTTTCTTGATAAAAACACTTCAAAAGACAGGAAGAGAAGGAAAATTCCTCAATATGATAAAAGGCATACATGAAAAACCCACAGCCAATATCATACTCAATGGGGAAAGGTTGAAAGCTTTCCCTCTAAGGTCAGGAACAAGACAAGGATGTCCACTATCACCATTGTTATTCAACATTGTACTAGAAGTTCTAGCTAGGGCAATTAGACAAGAAAAAAAAAGTTAAAGGCATCCAAATAGGAAAAGAGGAAGTAAAACGCTCCCTATTTCTGGATGACATGCTCCTATATTTAGAAAATTCTGAAATGTCTACAGCAAAGCTAATTGACCTTATAAATGAGTTCAGCAAAGTGGCAGATACAAGGTCAACATGCAATAATCAGTAATGTTTTTGTACACTAGTACTGAACAATCTGAGGAGGAAATCAGGGGGGAAATTCCGTTTACAATAGCAACAAAAAACTTCAAATACCTAGGAATTAATGTAACCAAAGAAGTACAGGACCTACATGCAGAAAACTATAAAACAATGCTAAAAGAAATCAATGAAGACCTAAACAAGTGGAAAGACATTCCATTTTTATGGATTGCAAGACTAAACATTGTGAAGATGTCAATCCTACTCAAACTGATTTATAGATTCAATACAATATCAATCAAAATCCCAACAGCCTACTTTTCAGAAATAGAAAAGGCAATTAGCAAATTCATTTGGAAGGGAAGTACATCTGAATAGCCAAAAACATTCTAAAAAAGAAGAGCGATGTGGGAGGAATTTCACTGCCTGACCTTGAAACATATTACAAAGCTACAGTGGTCAAAACAGCATGGTACTGGCATAAAGATAGACACATTGATCAGTGGAATAGAATTAAGAGTCCAGAAATAAACCTTCACCTCTCGGTCAACTGGTTTTTGACAAACCTACCAAGTCCATGTTAATCTACTGGATATCTATAACCAAAAGAGGACCCATATATCACTCCCTATACAAGAATCAACTCAAAATAGGTCAAAGACCTAGATACAAAAGCCAGGACCATAAAACTACTGGAAGAAAATGTAGGGAAACATCTTAAAAACCTTGTAGTATGTGGTGGTTTCTTGGACCTTACACCCAAAGCAGGTGCAACAAAAGAAAAATTAGATAAAGGGAACCTCCTCAAAATTAAACACTTTTGCACCTTAGAGGATTTTGTCAAAAGTGTGAAAAGGCAGCTGACTCAATGGGAGAAAATATTTGGAAACCAAATGTCTGATAAGGGTTTAATATCCATGTTATATTTAAAAAATGTTACAACTCAACAATAAAAATACAAACAACCCAATTTTAAAATGGGCAAAAGATTTGAATAGACATTTGTCCAAAGAAGAAATACAGATGGCAAAAAACACATGAAAAAATGTTCATCACTAATGATTAGGGAAATGCAAATCAAAACTACAATGAGATATCCTTTCACATGGATAAGAATGGCCACATTCCTCTCTCTAAGCCAAACTCAGCATATGAATGCATTACCTTCCTCCCAGCGGGGGACATGACTCCCAGGGATAAGCCTCCCTGGCACTGAGGGATTGCTACCAAGTGCCAACTGGCAATGAGACTGGAAAAAGACCTTGAATAAAAGAGGGGAAAGGTAAAGACAAATGAGTTTATATGGTTAAGAGACCTCAAAATGAGTCGGGAGGTCATCCCTGAGGTAACATGCACATCTCAGTAGGATCTTATAGAACTCCAAAGTGGATATCACCCAAATAGTGGGGCTCCTGAGGACTCTGGAGACACCCAGGTCCTATGTCAGGGCAGATGGCTCTGGAATTTGGAGGTTTGCCAGTGGGCCCTACTTTGGAGTTTGTGCTGAGAGTGACAGAGTTGGACTCACCTATGTCTTCCCTGCACATGGCTCATCTGTCCCTTCTATTCAAACCTCTCCTTGGTGCTGGAGTTTGTAGGTGTATGCCCAGAGACTCGAGTCTTTGCACTGTCCATGTGCCAGCTGGGCCTGGAACCTCAGTGGAGCAGCAACTCCTACTCTACAGCTCATTGGTCTCACCAAGGACAACTGGAGGGGAGATGATGATGGACAACGGCCGTCCCAGGGAACGGAGAGAGTCTGCAGCTGCAGGAAGGATAATCGCATCCATCCTCCCCATGGGATATAAGCCCCCTCTCAGTTGGAGGTAGAGGGGACATTACCATCCCAGATTCCTCAGGATGGGGGGAAGAGCCATGGACTAGAGTGGACTTACTGGTATTCTACTATAGACATATTGTGATTCAAGCAAGAAGAAATTACAACATTGATGTGGAGTCAGTGGCCACTGGAGGTTCTGGGGGCAGGGAGAGGGAAAAGCAGTTGTAATACAGGGGCTTTTTCAGGACTTGGGAATTGTCCTGAGTGACATTGCAACGACAGATAGAGGCCATTTTATATCATCATATAACATGCAGAATTGGGTGGGAGAAAGTGTGGTCTACAACGTGAACTATGGTCCATGCTTAATGGCAAAGCCCCAGGATGTGTTTATCAATTGCAATTAATGTGCTACACTAATGAAGGATGTTTATGTGGGAGGTTGTGGGAGGTGTGGGAGGTGGGGCGTATGGGAATCTCTATATTTTTTGTGTAACATTTATGTAATCTAAGTATCTTTTTAAAAAAAAATTTTTTAAATAAAAAAAGAATGGCCACATTAAAAAACCAGAGAACAAATATTGGAGAGGATGTGGAGAGATAGTAACACTTATTCACTGTTGGTGGGAATGCAGAATGATACAGCCACTGTGAAGGACTGCTTGGCAGTTCCTAAAGAAGTTGAATATAGATTTGCCATATGACCCTGAAATACTACTACTGGGCATATACCCAGAAGAACTGAGAGCAGTGACACGAATAGACATCTGCATACTGATACTCATAGCAGTGTTATTCACAATTGCCAAAAGTTGGAAATAACCCAGATGCCCATCAACCAATGAATGGACAAACAAACTGGTATATTTGCATGATGGAATATTATGCAGCTGTAAGAAGAAATGAAATCATAAAGCATATGACAACATGGATGAAACTATAGGATAGTATGTTGAATGAAGCAAGCCAGACACAAAAGGATAAATACTGTATGAGTGTGTTACTATGAAGTAAATATATTGTGTAATATACTGTATGATTCCATTTATATAAATCAATTTATAAAGATGAAATTTGATTAGTGGTTATATAGGGCTAGGGAAGGCATGCTAAGAGGTGTGGAGGTTTTCTTTTTTTAAATCAACTACTTGATTTTTTTTTTAAACAATTTATTGAAGTACTCATACATGAACATACATAAACTATAAGTGTTCAGTAAACATCATGAACTTACAAAACAAACATGCATAACATCATACAGGGCTCCCACACATCACCCTCCCACCAAACACCCTGCATTGTTGTGAAACATTTGTTAACAAATCATGAAAGAGCATCGTCAAAGTATTACTACTAACTATAGTCCGTATCTTCCTCCCCTATACATTTTTAAAGAATTTATTCATTTATTTACTTTTATCCATTTTTACTCCCCCCTCCCCTCCATTTTTGCTGTTTTTGTGTCCATTCACTGGGCAACTCTGTGCCTGTTTCCTGCCCTCTCCTCTCATCCTTCTCCTCCTGTCTTCACTGGGATTCAATCCTCAGAATCTCTGATGTGGGAGAGAGACATCCTACCACCTGCGCCACCTTAGTTCCTGGTTTTTTGGTACATCTTGTCTTGGCTCTCCCTTGTGTCTGTCTCCTGTTACGTCATCATCTTGCTGCATGGCTTGCGAGGCCTGGCGGCTCACCCACTCATGGTGCCTGGCGGTGCACCCGCACATGGGGCCTGACAGCACACGGATGGGGCCTGATGGCTCACCCGCTTGTGGGGTTTGGCAGTGCACCCGTGCACAGGGCCTTGTGGCCCACACGCCTTCTATATTTTTCTTTTTTTATTTTTACTGGGAGGTCCCGGAGATCGAACCCAGGTCCTTCCATATAGGAGACAGATGCCCAACCACCCCAGCCATATCTGTCCCCCTGCTGTATCTCTTAAGGTTGACCAAAGTTACAGTCTTTTCACATACAGGATAGTCATATAATAAATCAGGCTTAGTTTATCACCAGCATTCTAAAAACCAGACCTAGGGAGAAAAACTAGGTCTGGGGACACATGCATGGTTTCTAATACAGCGAATGTTTATTCTACCCTGATTATCACAAAATCAGGTCAGCGAGAATATTCGCAAGAGTTTTTCTTTTCAGAGTAATGACATAATTCTAAAATTTTTTGTGATGATGAATGCACAACATTGTGATTATACTAAAAGCCATTGATTATACACTTTAGATAGATTGTATGGTATGTGAATATATCTCAATAAAACTGCTTATTAAATAAATAATTGTGCAAGAATAGCCAGAAATAGCAGCTATGTACAGCAGGGGAAATGAGAGGTGAAGAATTTTGTTTGTTTTCTGATTATTATTGAAATAATGAAAATCTCTAATAATAATTAAAGTGATGAATGCACAACTATGTAGTTATATCAAATAACTTTGTTCACTTTAGATGAATTGTATGCTTTATTAATATGTATCAATAAAATTTATTTATTTTTAAAAATTTAAAAATTTAAAAAAACTATGTCTAGGGTAGCAAGTATAGCTCAGTGGTTTGAGTGCCTGCTTCCCATGTATGAGGTCCCGGGTTCAATCCCCAGTAACTCCCAAAAAACAAAAACTAAAACAAAGAAAAGAACTATGTTTATCCCTATACTCGTTGTATCTAGGCTGGCCTTGTGACTTGCTTTCACCAATCAAATGTGACACAAGTGACTCTTGAATCTCAACTTTGAGAAGTTTTATAGCTTGGAACACTATGCCTGGTGAGCAAATTGGGCTTGCCTCCTTAAGGATGAGGCACCTCTATGAAATCACAGATTTTTTTTAAAGGTCACCCTCTGACAATGATAGGGAAATCATTTATTTCACTAATTCATTATCTTAAAAACCTGACAGAAAAGGGGAAAAAAGCATTTCTCCTTCTATTCCATATGAACTACACTACTAGGTAAGCAAATAGTAAATAAAGTAAAGAATCTCTTGATGGAAGCATTCTAGCTAATAAATGAAAAAGGAATTAGAAAATCACCCATCAGTAAACCCAGTGAATTCAGATCTAGGCAATGAGCATCAATAACTACTAACACCATTAAAAAAAAGAGACGACACTCTCGGGTATGCTGCCAAGCCCTGCGAGCCACGTAGCAAGATGATGACGTAACAGGAGAGTGACACAAGGGAGAGCCAAGACAAGACGCACTGAAAAACCAGGAACTAAGGTGGCACAGGCAGTAGTAGGATACCTCTCTCCCACATCAGAGGTTCTGAGGATCTAATCCCAGTAAAGACAGGAGGGGAAGGATGAGAAGAGAGGGCAGGAAATGGACACAGAGAGTTGCCCAGCGAATGGACAAAGAAACAGCAAAAATGGGGGGGGGGGTAAAAATGGATAAAGATAAATAAATAAATAAATCCTTTAAAAAATGTATAGGGAAGGAAGATGCAGTCTATAGTTAGGAGCAATACTTTGACGATGTTCTTTCAAGATTTGTTAACAAATGTTTCACAACAATGTAGGGTGTTTGTGGGAGACTGATGTGTGGGAGCCCGTATGATGTTATGCATATTTGTTTTGTAAGTTTATGATGTTTACTGAACACTCATAGTTTATGTATGTTCATGTATGAATGATATACTTCAATAAATTAAAAAAAAAAAAAAGAAAGTAAGATTTGTAAATGTTTAAAATTTAAATAGAGATTTCAATTTGGCAAGGAAAATTAGGTAATGGAAATACAAAATAGAATTCAGTCATTACAATAAACAGAAACTTAAGTTTCATATTATGGCTTATTAGGTATGATCATTTTAAATTTAATACATATACATAAAAGATTGGAAAACTTTATTTCATCTTAAAGTTATGATTTATTTAATATGATGCCAGTTCATTTACCTTGTAAAATTCCCCAATTCTGCTGTTACCTAGCATGCATTGAAGGAGGCGTCCTTTGTAAAGAACAACAACAAAATGGTGAAATAGACAAAGCAAGGATTATTTCCATTTGCAATCCACAGAGACAGAAAGTAGAGTTTATCAGGGGATTGGCAGGGGTGGGGGGTGGGGGTTGTAAGGGGTAATGTATGTTTGGGGTGGATATGGGGTATTTGTAAATAAATTTTAATTAAAAAAAAAAAAAAGACGAACAGACATTAAATACTTCCTGATGAAAGAACACAAAACCAATTTTTTATTTTTTTTTAAGATTTTATTTATTTATTCATTTATCCCCCCCTTGCTGCTTGTGCTTGCTGGATCAGCTAACTACGCCGTACGGGCGGGCCCGCCCTCACCAGGAGGCCCCGGGAACCAAACCCGGGGCCTCCCACATGGTAAACGGGAGCCCCACTGATTGAGCCACAGCCTCTTCCCTAAAACCAATTATTGAACGTAAGTATGATCAAGCCTCTGAATCAGTTGCTAATTTGCAGGAAATACAGAGGACAGAAGAACATGTTAAACTGCACTGTGGGATTTCCAATCAACAAAATCTAGGCTGTGGGAAATTCTACAGGTCAAGTTCCTTGAGTTTTTCAACAGATATATTATAAGAAAAAGAAATGAATGGTGTAAAATCTGTAGATTAAAGAGTCTTAAAAGGCTTCTAAAAAAATAGGAAAAACTAAGCTATAGTAAGATGTGCATTTATGTGATAAAACTATTTTTAAAAATACAAAGAAGTGACTACTATAAAGTCAAGAAAGCGAATACTTTGGTAGGGCAGGAGGGAATGTGACTGGGACTGAGCACAGGGACAGGCTTCTGGGATGGGTGGCAAAGTGTTATTTTTTACCTGGAAGTCAGAGTTAAGAGCTAGAAGGGTATTCTCTTTTCCCATATTTTATGGTTAGTTGGAGAGGATGAAATATTAAGCTGGACTTTGCTGGAGAGACAAACAATATGAGATGTTTGTGATTTTACATAATGTTGATAGCTTTTTTTGGATGCTTTAGAAACTAAGCAGGAGGATTAAGCAGGTGAACAGATATGTGGAGAAAATGACTTCAAATGATATTTAAGTGTTTACAATGGTATATTCTGAAAGAATGAATTAAGGGTATTATTGTTACTATTTTTTTTATTTACTTATTTTGCTTTACTTTCTACTTGTTCAACAATGAACATATGTTGATTTTGTTAACAACAAGCAAACCATTTAGTTTTCATTTTTAACAGCATAATACCAGTTGAGTATTACTCTAGGTCTAGGATCTTTCCAGAAAGGAGAACTGGTGGACATAACCCTGTAACAGCCCTGGATCCTCAGCCTGTCCATGCCTCAGCCACTACTCACCCAATTATTATCATTTGCTTAGGTTTGTCTTTACCCACCAGGAAACCTTTAGATTATCACTGACCCTCCTATGTTACTTTCTTTTGAGGAAAGAATGCATTGAACAAATATGTGCATTCCTGTGTACTGTAAATTAATAGCTTTTTAAAACACACATAGAAGGATTGGATTTGGTCAAGAAGGACACGACTTTCTCTGAAACCCATGAGAAGAAGGTAAGGATGAATGATGAGATTTATCATTTCGTATTTTAAGACACCCAATCCCTATTTCCTCTATACAATTGGAGATGAATCATCTGCTGAGGTTGAAGAAGTCTGGGACAGCTGCAAATGGCACGAGAAAGATCAAAGACAGGTGAAGGGATTACTTCTCAAACCTCTAGATCCTAAATTGCATCATGTGTATGGCCCACCACATCACCAAAAGGCACCCAGATCTGAATTCAGTTTCAATTAGGACATACTACTACACTTAGGAAAGCCACCCCCATCCAAGTTTATTTAAATATTTACCTATATTTTTTTCCAATTATCTCTGTGTATGGTTTTCTGTTTTAAACTTAAATTTTCAATTCTTTTGTAATTTGTATGATTTAATTATATATTTCATATACAGTAAATAATATATATAATTTAATTATAATTACATTTGTATACAATTTTATATAAAATAGGAATATAATTTTTTATCTTTCCAAATATTAGTGTATCAACATCATATATGGAATAATCTATCCTTCCCCATTGATTTTAAATACTGCTATGGGTATACAGAAGTGGGTACATGGAACCATAAAACTGTCTTTAACATTGAGATGATTTTTCCACATCTTAAAAGTTGGTTGTGTTGGCCTTAAGAAAGAATGAAGTTGAGAAATGCTGCAACATTGAAGAAATTTGAAAACAATTATACTCAGTGAAATAAGCAAGATACATTAAGGACAAATATTGTATGATGTCACATATAAGAGATGTCTAGAAATAGCAAATCAACAGAGATAGAAAGTAGATTAGATGTTACTGGGGTTAAGGGGAGTGGGGAAGAATGTATATGTGTGGTGGATATGAGTGTGTATAAATAATTTTTTTTTTTTTTTAAAGACACTTGTGGCTTCAAGGCAGAGAACCAAAGCCTTGATTCCAACACTTGACAGAGCTTATGCAGGCTCATTTACACATGTGCATGCACAACCCCTAGCCTTGCTCTGCCCTTCTACTCCATCACCAGTTTACCACTGATCGCTCAGAACAAATACTCTGAAATCAGAGGACCTGACTTTGAATCATGGCTCACCCCTTGCTAGCCAAGTGACATTGTTACAACACTTAACCTCTTTGTATCTCTTTCTCTCCCTCTGTAAAACTGGAATAACAAAAGTACCTATTATATAGGCAGTTGTGAGGATTAAATGAGGTAAATGATTTAAAGTGCCTGAACAATAATATTTTTATTCTATTGGTGGCAATATTATTGTCATCCTCATCAACCATCTAGATGGGTTTATGATGTAGAATGTAGGACTTATAATCACTCTTCATTCATTCAGTAATTCCTCTTGAGCATTTACTATGTTTCAGCTACCATTCTAGCAGGAGACAATAAGACAAGGTCCCTAGACCCTCAGAATTTATATGCTAGAGGAGGAAGACAGTTAAACAAATGGCCAAACAAGAAAACATCTTGGGAGAGGATGTGGCTCAAATGGTTGGGCGTCCATCTGCCATATGGAGGGACGTGGTATTTACCTCCCGGTAAAATAAAAAATATAAATATATAGAAGGCGTATGGGCTGCCAGGCTCTGTGTGCCGGTGAGCCACCAGGCCCCGGGAGCCATGCAGCAAGTTGATGACCTAACAGGAGAGAGACGCAGGGGAGAGACAAGACGAGATGCTCTGAAAGCTCCTAGGAACCGAGGTAGGACAGGTAGCAGAACACCTCTCTCCTACATCAGAGGTCTTCAGGATCGAATCCTGGTGAAGACTGGAGGAGAAGGATGAGAAGACATGGCAGGAAACAGACACAGAGAGTTGCCCAGCGAATGGACACAAAACAGCAAATGGGGAAGGGGGGGGCGGTTAAAATGGATAAAGTAAATAAATAAATCTCTAAAAAAAAAAAGAAAAGCAAAAAAAATAAAACATCTGGTAATGTGAATAGTGCTACAAGGAAAGTAAAACAGAATTATGTATTAGAGCTTTTTTAGAGAGTTTTCCCTAAATTGGCAGTGTGGGAAGACCTCACTGAAGAGGTAAAATTTAAGCCAAGATGCAAATGACAAGAAGGAGCCAATCGGAAGTGTATTGTTTAATTTCCAAATATTTGTGGTTTTTTCTAAATATCTTACTGTTTTTTCTTTTTTTTTTTTTCACAGATGAATAAATATATACATTTCTCCATTAAATGTAATGGATACATATAAATTTTTTTTTAATAAAACAATATGTTATGCAATATATTTGGTTCATAATAACACAGTCATACAGTATTTGTCCTTTTGTGTCTGGCTTGCTTCGCTCAACATAATGTACTCCAGGTTCATCCATGTTGTCATATGCTTTATGTCATTTCTTCTTAGAGGTGCATAATATTCCATCGTGTGAATAGACTGTAGTTTGTTTATCCATTCGTCTGTTGATGGACACCTGGGTTGTTTCTAACTTTTGCCAATGGTGAATAATGTTGCTATGAACATCAGTGTGCAGATGTCGGTTCGTGTCACTGTTCTCACTTCTTCTGGGCATATACCCAGCAGTGCTATTGCAGGGTCACGTGGCAAGTCTATATTCAACTTCTTTAGGAACTGCCAAACAGTCCTCCATAGTGGTTGTACCATCCTGCATTCCCACCAACAGTGAAGAAGTGTTCCTATCTCTCCACATCCTCTCCAACACTTGTAGTTCTCTGTCTTTTTAATAGTGGCCATTCTGATAGGTACAAAATGATAATTCATTGTAGTTTTGATTTGCATTTCCCTAATCATGAATGATGTTGAGCATTTCTTCATGTGTTTTTTTGCCATTTGTGTTTCTTCTTTGGAGAAATGTCTATTCAAGTCTTTTGCCCATTTTTTAATTGGGTCATTTGCCTTTTTATTGTTGAGTTGTAACATCTCTTCATATATCCTGGATATTAAACCCTTATCAGATATGTGGTTTCCAAATATTTTTTCCCATTGAGTTGGCTGCTGTTTCCTCCTTCTGACAAAGTCCTGTGAGGTGCAAAAGTGTTTAATTTTGAGGAGGTCCCATTTATCTGTTTTTTCTTTTGTTGCACGTGCTTTGGGTGTAAGGTCCAAGAAACCACCACCTACTACAAGGTCTTGAAGATGTTTCCCTACATTTTCTTCTAGTAGTTTTATGGTCTTGACTTCTATATTTAGGTCTTTGATCCATTTTGAGTTGATTCTTGTATAGGGGGTGAGATAGGGGTCCTCTTTCATTCTTTTGGTTATAGATATCCAGTTCTCCCAACACCATTTGTTGAAGAGACTGTTTTTTCCCATTAGTGTGGGCTTGGTAGGTTTGTCAAAAACCAGTTGACTGTATAGGTGAGGGTATATTTTTGGCTGCTCAATTCTATTCCACTGATCGATGTGTCTATCTTTATGCCAGTACCATGCTGTTTTGACCACTGTAGCTTTGTAATATGTTTTAAGGTCAGCAGTGAAATTCTTCCCATGTTGCTCTTCTTTTTTAGAATGCTTTTGGCTATTCAGGTGCACTTACCCTTCCAGATGAATTCGGTAATTGCCTTCTCTAATTCTGTAAAGTAAGCTGTTGGGATTTTGATTGGTATTGCATTGAATCTATAAATCAGTTTGGGCAAGACTGACATCTTCACGATATTTATTCTTCCAATCCATGAACACGGAATGTCTTTCCATTTTTTCAGGTCTTTTAAAATTTCTTTTAGCATTGTTTTGTAGTTTTCTGCATATAGGTCCTGTACTTCTTTGGTTAAATTAACTCCTAGGTATTTGAGTCTTTTTGTTGTTATTGAAAACGGAATTTTCCCCCTGATTTCCTCCTCAGGTTGTTCAGTACTAGTGTACAAAAACATTAGTGATTTTTGCATGTTGATCTTGTATCCTGCCACTTTGCTGAACTCATTTATTAGTTCAAGTGGCTTTGTTGTGGCTACTTCAGGACGTCCCTTGTACGTGATCGTTTGCTTCTCTCTTGCTGCTCTGAGTATTTTCTCTTTATCTTTTACATTTGACATTTTGAGTAGTATGTATCTTGGTGTAGGACTATTTGGATTTATTCTGATTGGGGTATGATGTGCTTCTTGGACATGTAAGTTCATTTCTTTTGTGAGAGTTGGGAAATTTTCAGCTATTATTTCCTCAAATACTCTTTCTGCCCCTTTTCCCTTCTCTTCCCCTTCTGGAACTCCCATCACACGTATGTTGTTGCGTTTTGTGTTTTCATTCAACTCTCTGAATGAGCCCCTGCTCACTTTTTTCCATTCTTTTCTCTCTCTCTTCTTTTCTCTCTTCAATTTTAGCTGCTCTGTCTTTGGTATCACTTATGCTTTCTTCTATCATTTCGAGTCTGCTGTTGTATGCGCCTCAAATGTGTTTTTGGTCTCACCTATTGTGCCTTTCATTCCCATGAACTCCGTTACTTTTCTGTTCAGGATTTCAAATTCTTCTTTGCACTCGCTCAATGTCTTCTTGATGTCATTTATCTCCTTAAGTATATTGCCTTTCATCTCATTAATTTGATTTTGGAAATTTGTGCTCATCTCGTTGATTAGTTCTCTCAAATTCTGCATCCTTTCTGGGATTTTGATGTATTCCTTTTCTTGGTCCATGTCTTCTATTTTCTTAGTATGGCTCATAATTTTTTGCTGGTGTTTAGGCATCTGGTTAGGATGTAGTTTACTCAGATGCATAATCTCTTTCTCTTTTATAGGGATTTAGTGGCCTGAGGCTGTGAGTTACCACAGCTCTTTGATTTTTGGCTTGACCTGGATTGTTAGGATTGTCCTGCTGGTTGCTCAAAACTGGGCACTGGACCCAGTTATTGGTTATAGAGTCACTTCCTAGGGCCAGGGGCAGGGAGACTACAGAAGCCAGGAAAAGCCTTTCCTACTTATTTTTAATTTTCTTATGTGCACTTCCTTCATCTGCCAGGAGATGGCACTCCTTGGCAGTTCTCAATTCAATGCCTGGTCGGAGTGTATTTGTTATGACACAGACCAGATCAATGTGATAGAGCTTCCTGTCTGGGGGCTAAGAGCCCTGTAATTCAAAGTTTCTGAGACAGTTCTCCAGTCTCATCTGACAGTCCCCTCCCTTTTCACAGCTAGGAAATATTTCCACTCCCCTTTGAGTCCTCAACAATCAGTGCCTTTTAGTAGAGGAGGAGATTGGGAGGTTTGTATATCTTTAGCCCCTTGCAGGCTCCAAGGCAAACAATGGCACAGCCCCACCCGGCCTGGAAGAGCTCTCGGGACACGGCAGACCAAACCTGTGAGTCAAAAGCCAAGTCAGCTCCAGGCTCTCTCTCCCCTCTCCTCTGGAGTCCTCAACAATTAGTTCAGGCTAGAAGAGAGGGAGATTGCAAGGGTCAGATTTCTCCAGTCCTTCGTAGGCTCCCAGGGCAAACCACCGTGTGGAAGGGTCCATTGGGCTCTGCAGCCCAAATTTGTGAGTCAGAACCTGAGTCAGCCTTAGGCTATGTCCCTCTCTCTCCCCTTTCCTGGAGTGGTAGATCCCTGGAGCTCCCTTTGTCTGTAGTCACAGGCCCAGAGGCCTGAGAATTCTAAAGAGTGTGGGGGAGGGTGCTGGCAGCAGTAGCCGCTGCTGGATCCAATTCACAGGTCTGTCTTTGCAATTTCCCTCTTTTGTCTCTCTCCCCTCTGGGTGGTGTGCAGCCTTCACCTGCTGTCCTAAACTCTAGAAGATCATTTTCGGGGTTGTTTCAGCCTGTCCTCTAGCTATTTTTCTGGAGAAGAGATTCACGTGTCTTACTAGTCTGCCATCTTCCTCCTTTTAATTTCTAATTCAATTCCATTGTAATTAGAAAATATACTTTGTATGATTTCAGTCCTTGTAAATTTATTGAGACTTGTTTTTATGGCCCAGGATATGGCCTATCTTCATGAATGTATCATATACACTTGAAATGGATGTATATTCTGCAGTTGTTGCATAATCTTCCATAAATATCAATTAGATCAAGATTGCTGATAGTATTGTTCATATATTCTCTGATTTTACTTATATTTTTGTCTAGCTATTCTATTAATTGCTCAGAAATGTTAAATTTTCCAAAATGATCGTAGATTCCTATTTCTCCCTTTAACTCTGTCAATTTTTGCTTCATGTATTTTGAAGCTTTGTTACTAAGATCATGCACATTTTTATTGTTCTGTTATAAACTGACCACTTTATTATTATATGTCTTGATCTATTTATCTTGAAGTCTACTTTGTATGATATTAATACAGCCAATGCAGCCATCTTATGTTTATTTGCATGTTATATCTTTATTTATCCATTTACTTTTAATTTTTTTTGTCTTTATTCTTAAAGTGGATTACCTCTAGATAGCATATGGTTGGATCTTTCATTTTTATCCATTTCGCCAATCTCTGCCTTTAAAAAAAAATCTCTGCCTTTTAATAGGAGTGTTTATTCTATTTACATTTAATATAACCATTGATATGGTTGGATTTAAGTCTAATATTTTATTCTTTTATTTTCTGCCTGTCTTTTTCAGTCTCTCTGTTCATCTTTTCCTTCATTTAAATAAAAATAATTTTTAATAAACAATTTTTAGAAGTTTATTTTAATATATCCATTAACTTTTTAGCTATTCCTCTTTGTGGTTTATTTTGCTTTTTAGTAGCTGCTCAAGGAATTATAATATATACTCTTAACATTCCTAGTCTACCTAGAGTTATATATTACATCATTTCATGTAAATGTAAGAACCTTGTAACTGTATAGGTTCATTTTCTCTATTCTTGTTCTTTATACTATAGTTGTCACAGTTGGTAGGTGTTAATAACCCCCAAAACGTCGGGAAGCGGCTGTGGCTCAATCAGTAGGGCTCCCATTTACCATATGGGAGGCCCCGGGTTAGGTTCCCGGGACCTCCTGGTAAAGGCAAGCCCGCCCGCATGGCGTGGTTAGCTGACCCAGCGAGCACAAGCAGCAAGGGGGGGATAAATGAATAAATAAATTAAAAATCTTAAAATAAATAAATAAATAAATAAACCCCAAAACGTGATGTTATAAGTTTTTACTTATATGTTTAAGCATATACATATGTATTTTAAGGAAATTGGAAAGAGAAAATCTTTTATAATTATGCACATATTTACTATATCAAATATGCTTCATTCCTTCCTGAAGATCTAGATTTCTCATATCATTTCCTGTCAGCCTGAAGAACTTCCTTTAACATTTCTTATAGTATAGTCAGATGGCAATGAATTCTCTTACTTTTTACTTATTTGAAAGTGCCTTTATGTTCCCCTTCAATTCTTAAAGGGTATTTTTGCTGTATATAGAATTCTGGTAGAGACACACACACACACACACACATATTTATCCTTTAGCAAACTTTAGAGTTATTGTTTCAAAGTTTTCAGGCCTCGTTGCTTCTGATGAGAAATCCAATCATTTCTATCACATCTTTCTGGCTGCTTTCAAGATTTACTCTTTAAAGTTTGGTTTTCTGAAGTTTGATTATGTGTCTGGGTATAGTTTTCTTTGCATTTATTCTTCTTGGAGGTCACAGGGGTTTATAAATTGTTAAATGTATGTCTTTCACTAAATATGGAAAAATTATTATTTGTTCAACTATTTTTTCTGTCCCATTATCTCTCTCTTCTACTTATAGGTCTACAATTAAGTGCATGTTAAACTTTTTAATATTGTTCACAGGTCCATGAGGTTCTGTTCATATTTTTTAAATCTTTTTCTCTCTATTCTTCAGCTTGGAAGTTTATTGACTCTTCTGTTATCTCCAATCTACTATTTAAGCTCATTGAGTGAATTCATTTCAGATACTGCATTTTTCAGTTCAAGAATTTCCATTTGGTTCTTTTTACAGTTTATTTTACTCTGCTGAGATTTCTACTTGTTTATTCATTGCAAGCATACTTTCCTTTATGTACTTGAGCATAGTTTTAACAGCTGTTTTAAATCCTTGTCTGTTAAATCCACCATATGGGTCATCTAGTGGTGGGTAGACAAAGATTGTCTTTGCTTGAATATAAGTCACATTAATCTGTTTCTTCATATGTCCAGTAGTTTTGGAATATATCCTGGACAGTGAGAATGCAATGTTGTAGAGCCTCTGGATTCTGTAATATTTCTCCAAATTGTTTATTATTGTTATTCTTACTTTATTGTTTTAGCAGACCAATTGACTTGACATGTTGAACTCCAAGTTCTCTATCAGTTGGCTGGCAGCTGATAGATTTATTCAGTTCTGTAAGTCTTATCCTGGACTGCTTGTAGTCTGTCCCATGCATGCATAATTAAATGTATTTAATTATTTGGGGCAAGTTATAAACAAAATTTGGGGATCCCATATGTGTTCTCACCCATTTTCCAATGTACATTCCCTCCCAATTTTTTCTTCTTTTGGTCACTCTCCAGTCCCTCTAGGTAGTTGTTCTTTCTTCCCCTCCAGAGTTTAGAGTTATCTTTGAGAGGGTTGTTGTGAAAGATGTTACTTAAATATTACTAGAAGCAGTTCATTGGAAATTTTTAAATGGGGAGGTGGCAAGAACTTATTTTAATGAGATAATTTTGGCTATTATGTGGAGGAATGAATAGTAAGGAGTATCAATAGTGGAAGCAAGGAAACCAATTTTAAGGCCACTGTAATGGTCCAAGCAAGAGTTGGTGATTTCTTGTACTAAGGTGGGAGAAGAAGAAATGGAGAAAAATGGGCAGATTCATTTGTGAAAGTAAGGTCAAGAGGATTATATGTTGGAGGTGAATGAAAGAGAAAACTCCCAGGTTTTTAGCATGAACACCTGCGAGGATAATGGCGTCTTAATGAGATGGCGAAGACTCAGGAGGAAGTAGGTTGGGGGTTGGAGTATATATATTAAGACATATTGCTTGAGATATCAAAAAAATTGGCTGGATATATGACTCTAGAATTCAAAGCAGAGGTTAGAGCTAAAGATACAGATTTGTAGTCTTCAGTTTATACATGGTATTTAACATCTTGGGAATGGTTAAGCTCACTTGGGGAAATAGGAGGTAAAAAAAGGTGGTGTCAGGAACAAATTCTTGCACTTGCCAAAATTTAGACGTTAAGCAAAGGAGACAGGGCTAGCAACAGAGAAATCAAGAGAAATCCAGTAAGCTAGGAGAAAATCCAAGAAAAAAAAGGTACTTTTGAGGAGGAATTAATTCAATGCTGCTGTGAGTCTGAGGAAAATGAAGACAGAAAACGTCCTTTAGATTTAGTATTGTTGGATGGCATCAGTGAATGAGGGTGCAAAGCCAATGAGGAATGGATTGAGGGGAAATAGGTTGTAGCCAATAGTTGTAGGAGTAACAAATGTGAATGGCAGGGGGATGACGACATATAGTGGATAAAGGGGAATGTGAGTCAAGGAAAGATTTTTTTTTAGTTTAATATTGGAGCAACAAGAGCATATTTGTATACTGATGGGAAAAATCTTAAATGTCTTTCCTGCATGAGTATACCTGGATCCAAATGTAGCCTACCTATTCTTGGCTTCCCTTTTCCTACTTCACACATCTCCAAAGAGGGAGAGAGGATTTATTTCACTGTATTCAATACTAATAGAGACTGAATAATTACATAGTTATCAATGGGAAGAAAATCCTACTGTTACTTAACTATCAGCAGGCACATTGCAGTCACTGATTTCAGTGATTCTACATTTAACTCCCTGTACAAAAATTTAACCCTTTAAATATGTAGGAGAAAAATGATATAAGGGTATTTTGTCTGGGGGCTTTGGTCAGTCAATCCTTTTAGTTCTATGGGCCTTTTTTATAATTCCAAGGGGTGCAATGCAATTTATTAAGAATTCAAACTTTGGTATCACTCAGACTCAAGTTCAAGTGCTGGTTCTGCTTCTTCCTAATGCTTACATATTTTAAAGAACTAATGTGCAAATCACTAGCCAAATATTTGTGTGTTTTATCAACTTCATTAATATCATAAATACATCTGTTTTTCCATTCTTGTACCAATGATTGCTCTGTACATATAAATATAGGTAATGTGCACTATAACCACTTTTTTTTTAATAGAAATAAATTTAGTAAGGGAACCAAAGACTTGTACAATGAAAACTTCAAAACATTGATAAGTGAAATCAAAGAATACCTAAATAAATGGAAATACATTCAGTGCTCATGATTTAGAAGAATATTGTAAATATGTCAGTTCTACCCAATATGATTTACAGATTCAAAACAATTACAATCAAAATTCCAAAAGCCCACCATCTTTCTTCAACACATAACAGCTGTTGGGTGGGAATGCAACTCTTATGGTGCCTTGAGTTGGACTTTTCAGACTTGGAACTGTAAGCTTTTACCCCAAATAAATACCCTTTAGAAAAGCCAACACATTTCTGGTACTTTGCATTGGCACTGCTTGGCAAATTAAAACAAGGTTCCTTTTATTTTTTTTTCATTGCATATACATTGGGTATAAAGTCTAAGAAACCATTTCTTAACAGAAAATCCTGAAGGTGTTTCCCTATACTTTCTCCTAGGAGTTTTATAGTTCTGGCTCTTATATTTAGGTCTTTGATACATTTTGAATTGGTTTCTGTATCAGATAGAGGTCCTCTTTCATTCTTTTGAATATGGATATTCATTTCTCCATTTGTTGAAGAGGCTATTCTCTCACAATTGAATGGACTTTGTAGACTTATCAAAGATCAATTTGCCATAAGTGTGAGGGTCTATTTCTGAACTCTAAATTTGAATCCATCGCTTAATATATCTGTACTTGTGCCATTATCATGACATTTTGGTTACTGTAGCTTGATAATATGGTTTAAAGTCAGGAAGTATGAGTCATCCAACTTCATTCTTCTTTATCAAGATGATTTAGACTATCTGGGTCCCCTTATACTTTTCAAATAAATTTGACAATTGGCTCTTCCTCCTCTGTAAAAGATGCTCACTATCACTAGCAATTATGAAAATACAAATCAAAGCCCTAATGAGATATCACTTCACACCTATTAGAATGGCTTCTATTTAAAAAACTGAAAATTATAAGTATTAGAGAGGATGTGGAGAAATAGGAACACATTAATTGCTGGTGGTATTGTAACATGGTGTTGCTACTCCTGTGGAAGATATTTTGGCAGTAATTCAGGAACTGGTATGTACATGGAATAATTGAATGCAGGGTTTCAAACAGATATTTTTACCCTGATATTCAGAGCAGCATTATTCACAATTGCCAAAAGATGGAACCAACCCAAGTGTCTATCAAATGAAGAATGGATAAACAAAGTGTGGCACACACATACAATGGAATATTATTTAGCTATAAAAAGTAATAAGGTCTTGATGTGTGTGACAACATGGTACAAATGTTAGCATATTATACCCATGCTCTGTACATTGCCTTTTGCATTTAACAAAGTATCTTAGAGATAATTACATACTATAATTAACATATAATAACTGCCTACTTGGTATCAATTTTTGCTCTTCTTTCCTGATCTACACAGGTTTTCACTTTCTTTCCTTGTTTTCATGCAGAGATTCCAGACATGTAGCACCAAGCACTGACTGAACAAAGCCTTATATTTTCCAAACTCCTGGCATGTAGTCTTAGTTGGTCCAATCAGGTTGAACTGCAGGGGTCATGCTTGAAATGCTGGGGCAGAAGCACTCTCTCTTCCCCCTTTCCATTTCTTTGAAGTCATCATCTAGCTTGGTTCCTGCAGCTCCTCCAACCATCTCACTCAACTACAATATGTCTCATGAACATAAAACCAAAATTTTGTTCCATTGTCTCAGACTGTTCAGCTGACTAGGGGCCTCCATACTTCTTGCTAACTCCACTCTGAGAAATCTATTCAAGACAAATGAAATTATGTCTGTGCAATGATTCCTGGGGCAAGTTCATGGCAGCAAAAACGCTACCGCTGGGCCCCGGACCCAGGTCCCAAGGGCAGGCCTCACTCACTCTGCCACCCGTAGGCCCACACTGCGGGGCAGATACTCAGTCCCTCGCTGCACTCCTGAGCCCTGACGCGCCCTTGTAGCCGGAACATGTGCAACACTATAACCACTTTAAAATCTACCTCAGCTTTGGAAAACTGTGAATAAAGGTGACTTGAGACCTGCATTAGGTATCTGCACTGTGGATGTGAAGATTGTCTATACCTCTAAGAGTTTCCAGCCACCAGGGACTGCCAAATTACATAAGAATGTGTCTGTGCAAAGTCCAAGAGGTTAATAATGAACTATTTTATTTTATCTGTGTCCAGGGAGGTAGACTCAGTGTTGTCAACATCGGGCAAACAGACAGCAAAGCATTTCCCAAGAGAGACCCAGAAAGATAAGTCAGAAAGTTACATACCTGTTAGAAAGATTACCCTTTACCTGGGTTTTCCTCCTGGTTTTCCAACTGTCATATTTGTCCTCATGAGTCACTATATGCCTCTCTGCCTTACTTACCCTAGCTAATAATACTCAGAACAAAGAAAAAAAAAGTAGAAAATTTATTTTCCCATGAAACCTATAAAGACAGAGTACCTTCTGCCTCAGTGGGAAGGATGAGAGTTCCAATCCAATGTTAAAGGAAAAGCGCTGAGAGCAACAGCATTTGGTTTCTAGAAATTATATTCAGAGGCATTTGTTCAAATGTCATTTTTGGGTCTCGAGTTTGCCGGAAAATCAAACAAGGAGAAAAGATGGTTCCTAATGATCTGCATATATTTGATGTGCTCTCCTAACAGTGGAAACCATCATAGTATCAAATTAATAGCACTCCACAAAGCAAAAAAAAAAAAAAAAGAGAGAGAGAGAGAGAGAATATAGTGCCTCTCTTACAAGTCAAAATATTCCAGGTTCTGAGTTGTCATCTGGATTTACATCCTGTCCCAGGAAATAGAGCTCCTTTACTCTTGCATTTTTTTTTTTTAAAAAAGCATTCCTTCCCTGGAGTCTTTTACATTCCAAACGAGCAGAGAAGACAAGCCTTTGTTAACCACCAGCAACTCATCCACTTTGCCCCTTCCACACACATGCATGGGAAACTCAACCCTCCTGCTTCTAAAACATGAAACTCTGCCTCAGCCTTAGGGTGCCAAAGAGTCTATGGTACTCTGGAGTCTATCACTAACATAGGCTATGGGAAGATCTACTACAGGCTTGAGAGTTTGGGAATAAAACAAATACATTTCCTTCATCCCTACTTTTAGATAGACAAAGATTATTGCACAGCACCGATTAAAGACATGTAATAAAGGTGAGATTGTTCAATAAAATGGGCCAGGACAACTGTCTATCACATTGAAAAATTAAAATTAGATTCTTGTCTCACACCATACACAAAATTAATTCTAGACGAATTAAAAACCTAAATGTGAAAAATCAGCAATACTTTACCTTTAGAAGAAACAATAGGAAAACACTTTTATGATATTATAGTAGAGAAGGGCTTTTTGAAAAAGGTACAAAAATCTGTGAATTTGGCTACATGAAAATGTTAAAATTCTGTATGAAAAAATACTCTACACACAAATATAAAAGATAGGCAAACAAACTGGAGAAGATATTCGGACTACATAGATCTAAGATTACTAGCCATACTTAATAAAGAACTCCTACAAATCAGTAGGAAATAGATAATCTAATAGAGAAATATAATAAAAAGTATAAGGTATATGTGCAAATGATGCACATCAACTTTCAGTTAATAATTTCTTCCTGGGGGGTTGGGAAGGACATTTGTAAAGATGTTTCATGTCTTAAGAAAATAAATATGGCCAAAATATAAACACATTTGTTAATCTGAGTGATGAGTAAGTGAATAGCTGTGACATTCTTTTTATTGGTTGAATTATTTCATTATTAAAAGAAAAAATAAAGACAAAACAAAATCCATACCAATCAGAATGGCTAAAATCCAAAATACTGACAACACCAGATGCTGGTGAGGATGTGGAACAAAAGGAACTCTCATTAATTATTGGTGTGAATGCAAAATGGTTTGGCCACTTTGGAAGACAGTCTGGCAGTTTCTAACAAAGGTAAACATAGGCTTACTATATGATCCAGCAACCATACTCCAAATGAGTTGAAAACTCATATCTACATAAAAACCTGCACACAAATGTTTATATCAGCTTTATTCATAATCACCAACAATTGGAAGCAATCAAGATGCCCTTTAATAGGTGAATGGATAAACAAACTGTGGTACAGCTATACAATGGAATAAGCTATCAGCCATGAAAAGACATGGAGGAAAGTTAAATGCATACTGCCAAGCAAAAGAAGCCAGTCTGAAAAGGCTATATACTCTATGATTCCAACTGTATGACATTTTGGAAAAGGCAAAACTATAAAGGCAGGAAAAGCAGTGGTTGCCACGGGTTTGGTGGGGAAAGGGAGATGAGTGTGGAGCATAGGGCATTTTTAGAGCAAAGTATTCTGTATCACACTGACATTATGTATTTGTCAAAACCCATAGAATCATAAAACACAGAGTGAAGCCCTAATGTAAACTATGGACTTAGCTACTAATTATGTATTTATATTGGTTCAACAACTGTAAGAAATGTACCATAATAATGCAAAATGTTAATATCTTACTATGCATATTGGGAGGATATATGAGAACTCTCTACACTTTCTGTGCAATTTTTCTATAAACCTAAAATGCACTAAAAATAAATTTTATTATTTAAAAAACACAAAACCAGGAACAACATTTATTATTCTATTTCATTTCTCTCCAATCTAATCTTAATTATTTCCTTTCTTATGCTAACTTTGGGTTTACTTTGCTCTTCTTTTCCTAGTTCCCTAGATGTGAAGTTAGACTGTGAATATAAGGCTATTCTTTTTTAATATAGGCATTCATAGTCATAAATCTGAGTACTGCCTTCTCTACATCCCATAAATTTTGGTATGCTGTGTCATTTTCATTAATCTCTAAGTATTTTCTAATTCCTTTGTAATTTCTTCTTTCACTCATTGTATAAGAATGTGCTGTTTAACTTCCACATATTTGTAAATTTTCCAGCTTTCCTTCTTTTATTGATTTCTAGCTTCAGTCCATTGTGGTCAGAGAAGTTACTTTGTATGATTTCAATATTTTTTAATCTGTTGAGACTTCTCTTACACTCTAATATATGGTCTATCTTGGAAAATGATCTATGTGCACTTAAAAAGAATATGTATTCTGCTGCTGTTGGGTGAAGTGTTCTACATATGTGTTAGATCTAGTTAATTTATAGTGTTCAGGTTCTCTATTTCCTTGTGTGTTTTTTTTTTTTTGGATTTATTTATTTATTCACTCCCACCACCCCCACCTCACCCCATCCTACCCCACCCCACCCCCGCTGTTTTGCGCTGGCTGTCTGCTCTCTGTGTATTCTT
Organism: Tolypeutes matacus; assembly: GCA_026826555.1. NCBI lineage: Eukaryota > Metazoa > Chordata > Mammalia > Cingulata > Chlamyphoridae > Tolypeutes > Tolypeutes matacus. The sequence continues at coordinate 1,524,161 of JAKSZT010010581.1, read as the reverse complement.
CTGTGTCTGCTTGTCTTCTCTTTAGGTGGCACCAGGAACTGATCCTGGGACCTTTCCAAGTGGGAGAGATGCACTCAATCTCTTGCACCACCTCAGCTTCCCGGTCTGCTGCGTTTCTTATTGTCTCTCCTCTGTGTCTCTTTTTGTTGCATCTCTTGCTGTGCCAGCTCTCCACGCGGGCTGGCACTCTGTGCGGGCCAGCACTCCTGCACAGGCCAGCACTCCTGCACGGGTCAGCTTGCCTTTCACCAGGAGGCCCTGGGAATCGAACCCTGGACCTCCTATATGGTAGGCGGGAGCCCAATCCCTTGAGCCACATTCATTTCCCTCTATTTCCTTATTGGTCTTCTATCTAGATGTTCTCTCCTGTATTGAAAGTGCTATATTAAAATCTCCAACTATTATTGGAAAAATATCTATTTCTTCCTTCAATTCTATCAATGTTTGCTTCATACATTTTGGCATCCTGTTGTTACATGCAGATATGTTTTATAATTGTTAAATATTCTTGTTGAGTTAACCATTTTATCAATATACAGTGTCCGTCTTTGTCTCTTTTAACAGTTTTTGACAAAGTCTATTTTGTCTGATATTAATATAGAGCCACCCCAGCTCCCTTTGGTTACTATTTGCATGAAATATTTTTTCTATCCTCACTCTTTCAACCCATTTGTAACTATGGGTTTAAGATGAGTCTCTTGTAAACAGCATAAAGTTGGGTCACGTTTCTTTATCCATTCTGCCAATCTTTGCCTTTTGAGTGGAGAGTTTAACCCATTTACATTTGAAGGAATTACTGATAAGGCAATTTTTACTTCTGGTATTTTAATAATTGGTGTTATTTTGTAAGTCTTATATTTTTGTCCCCCCATTTCCTCTATTACTGCCTCCCACTTTTTATTTGGACAATCTTTCATAATTAGCCATTTTGAATCACTTCTTTCCTGTTATGTAGATTTTTTAGATATTTTTATAGTTACCATGAGGATTACATTTAACATCCTGAAACAGGTGAACTCTGGGGATTTTTAGGTCCGTGGTTAAAACTACAATGGTGGGAATGTTCTTTTGGTAAATATGGCAGGGAAGGGTTACTGGTGCAGAGCATCAGGGATGGGGGAAGATGTAGGATAGGGTGCACCTGGGGCATACTTCTATCAAATAAGAAAATTTTCATATTGTCATAGTGTGTTATCTCAGTGGGTAGAGACCCACACAATAAACAAGAAAATATTAAACTCCCATCCTGGGGAGTATTTGCTATGTTCTCAATTAGAGGGACAAGAATCTCCCAAGAACACAGGCAGTACCTAATAAAAGAAAACAGACTGATATGTCAAGGCCTCATTATTATTGCATGTAACTATGAACCTTATTTTTCAAAAATTGAAACTTAGTGTTTACCACAGGTTCTAAGGGGAAGAGGAGGGAAGAAGAGAATAGATGGAACATAGGACATTTTTAGGGCATTGGAATTTTTCTGCATGATCTTGCGATAATGGATACAAGCCATTTTAAATTTTGTCAAAACCTATAAAAGTATATGGTACAAAATGTAAACCATAATGTAAACCATTGACCATGGTTAGTATCAATGCTTCAATGTTTGTAGATCAATTGTAACAAATGTACCATATACATGTAAAATGTTATTAATGGGAGAGTGGGAGAGGGGAGGGGGCTGGATATATGGGAGACCCCTATATTTTCTATGTGAGTTTTCTGTAACCTAAAGCTTCTTTGAAGATAAAATAATAAGACACTAGAGGAACATATGGAAGAAACTGTCACTGCACATAAAAGATAAAAGATCTTATGGTGATGAAAGACACAATGAAAAAATTATTTTATTTTTAAATTTTATTTTATTTTATATTTTATTTGTTATTATTTTATTTTCTTATTGTTTTTATCTGTTTATCTTTTTGGCTTTGATTCTGGAAAGGTTTTGGATCACAGAAGCATCACAACAGTGGCAGAGAAGGATCACTGGTACAGGGTGTCAGTGATGGGGGGATGTGTGGGGAGGGGTACAACTGGAGCATGCCTCTATGGCATATGAATATGTTCAAGTGGTCATGGGGTATTGTCTCGGTGGGTGGAGACCCACACAATAACCGAAAAGCTATTGAATTCCCATCATGGGAAGTCCTACATTCTCTAATAGAGTGGCAAGAATCCCCCGAGTACATGGGCAGTGCCTAGCAAAGGAGGACAGACCATTACACCAGGCTCTTAATATCGATGGTTGTACTTATAAACCTTGTTCTTGTGAAATTGAAACTTAGCCCAGTATTATATATTATCTAAGAGTTACCTCCTGAAGGGCTCCTTGTTGCTCAAATGTGGCCTCTCTCTAAGCCAAACTCAACATATAAACTCACTACCTTCCTACTGGCATGGGACATGACTCCCAGGGATGAGCCTCCCTAGCACCAAGGGATTATTACCAAGTGCCAACTAGCGATGTATTTGGAAAAAGACCTTGACCAAAATGGGGAAATAATAAATACAAATGAGGTTTTATGGCTAAGAATTTCAAATTGAGTCAGGAGGTTATTCCAGAGGTTACACTTATGCATCTCTCAGCAGGATCTCATTGACTGCCACAGTAAACAGTGCCTTAAACAGTGGGACTCCTGAGAGCTCTAGAGACATCTAGACACTATAGGCAGAGCAGACAATCTCAAAAATTTGGCACCTTGTCAGTGGGCCTTACTTTGGAATATATGCTCCTCAATGTAACAGAGTTAGACTCATTTATAATTTCCCTACACATGGCTCTTCTGTGCCTTTTATTTGAACCTATAGTGAGTACTATACTTGTTAAATATATGTCCCAGAGACTTAAGTCTTTGGTCTGTTCGTATGCCGGTTGAGCCCTATGCAGAGTTACAACACCTAATCTCCAGTTCATTGGACTTGCCCAGGACAACTAACAAAAGGAGGATAATGGACACAAAAGGAGGATGATGGACAACACCTATCCCCAAAACCAGAAAGTATCTACAACTACAAGCAAGACAGTTCTATCCATCTGCCCATGATTCTAAGCCTCCTCTCAATCAGAAACAGAGTGGGGATTACCATCCCAAAATCCTCAAGATGAAGGAATGAACAAACATAAGGGGGGAATGTAACTATGGACTAAAGTAGACTTATTATTCTAGCAATGGAAGAACTTGTATCATTGATATAAAGGCAGTGGCTGCCAGAGGTTCTGAGGGGAGAGAGGGAAGACTAGGTGTAACATGGGGCATTTTGGGGACATTGGAATTGTTCTGCATGACATTGAAATGATGGATACAAGCCATTATGCATTTTGTCAAAACTTATAAAATTGTGTGGTACAAAGTGTAAACCACAGTGTAAACTATAGACCATGGTTAGCAGCAATGCTTCAATAGGTGTTCATCAATTGTAACAAATGTATCTCACTAATGAAAGATGTTGTTAATGGGGGAAAGTGTGGGAGGGGGAGGGAGTTGGGTATATGGGAATCCCCTATATTTTTTTAAATTCATTTTTTTGTTTGTTTGTTTTTTGAGGTACCAGGGCTGGGGATTGAACTTGGGACCTCATGTGTGGGAAACCAGTGCTCAGCCACTGAGCCACATCAGCTCTCCTACGTTAGTTTTTTGTTTGCTTGTTGTTGTTTTCTTTAGGAGGTACTGGGAACCGAAACAGGGACCTCCTGTGTGGGAAGCGGGCACGCAACTGCTTGAGCAACATCTGCTTCCCCCCTATTATTTTGATGTAGCATTAATGTAATCTAAAGTTTCTTAAAAAAAAAAATTTTTTTAAGTGGTCTAAAATTTTTTAGTTTGTATTGTTACCAACTTGACTTCAATAGCCTACATATAACCTATTCCTATCCTTTCGTCTCTCCATTTTATGTTGTTCTTGTCACCAACTACATCTTTATGCATTGTATACTTGGAAACAAAGGTTTTGGCTTTTTTATTTTTATTTTTTTTTTTTTTTATGCATTTGATTTTAAGCCATATTAGAAATAAGAGACAGCATTATGAATGAAGAATGCAATAACACTGACATTTATATTTACCCACATTGTTAACTACACCAGAAGTCTTTAATTCTTCATACAGCTTCAAGTTACTGTCTAGTGTTCTTTCCTTTTTTTTTTTTTTAACTGGGAGGTCCCAGGGATCGAACCCAGGTCCCTCCATATGGGAGACAGACGCCCAACCACCCGAGCCACATCCGTCCCCCCTTTCCTTTCAATGTAAAGGACTTCCTTTAGTATATCCAGTAAGGCAGGTCAAATGCTAATGAACTCTCTCAGTTTTTGCTAGTCCAGATTTCTTCATTTTTCCCTCATATTTGTATGGACATCTTAGATATATTATTTGTAGAAAACATTTTTTTTTTTTTTAGCATTTTATATATGTCCTTCCAACTGCCTCCTGGCCTACATGGTTTCTATTAAGAAACCAGAGGTTAATCTTATTAAGGATGTCTTATATGTGACATGTCACACTCTCTTGCTATTTTTGAATTCCATCTTTCTCCTTGGTATTCAACAATTTAATTACAATATATCTCAGAATAGATTTCTTTGTGTTCATTGTGCTGGGAGTTCATTGAGAAATTTGTATTTCTCTATTTGTGTTTCTTCATTATATTTAGGAAGGTTTCAGCTAAGAAACTGGAAAGTGTCCAGCCAAAACAAAAAGTTGGTTCTTTGAACAAATCAATATTATTGACAAACCCTTAGCTAGACTGACTAAAAAAAAAAAAAGAGAAAAGCTGCAAATATCATAAAATCAGAAAGGAAAATGGTGATATCACTATGTACCTTAAAGAAATAAAAAGGATTGTAAGAGAATACTATGAATAATTGTGTGCCAACAAATTAAATAATCAAGAAGAAATGGAAAAATGACTAGAAATACACAAATGATCTGTATTGACTAACAAAGAAGGAGAAAACCTGAACAAATCTATAGCAAGTATAGAGATTGAATCAATAATCGAAAACTTTCTACCAAATAAAAGTCTAGAACTAGATGGCTTCATTAGTTAATTCTACACAACAATTAAATAATAATTGACACCAATCCTTCTCAACTCTTCAAAGAATTTAAGAGGAGGGAACACTTCCTAATTCATTTTATGGAGCCAGCATTACTCTGATAGCAAAGCCTAGTAAACACATCACAAGAAAATTACAGACCAATTTCCTTTGTGAATATAGATGCAAAAATACTTAACAAAATACTAGCAAACTATGTACAACAAAATGTTAAAAAGATTATATTCCATGACCAACTGGGGTTTATTCCAGGAATGCAAGGGTGGTTCAACATAAGAAAATCAATTTAACGTACTACATGAATACAATAAAGGGGGGAAAATATGTTTTTCTCAAAGACACAGAAAAGATATTTGACAAAATTCAGCACTCTTACTTGATAAAAAATAAAAAAACACTCAGAAAAGTAGGAATAGAAGGGATCTTCCTCAACATGATAAAAGCCATTTATGTAAAAATTCATAGAAAATATCATACTCACTGGTGAAAGATTGAACACTTTCTTCCTCATATCAGAAACAAGACAAGGATGCCCTAATTCACCCCTTACGTTCAATATTATATTTGAAATTCTAACCAGAGTAATTAGGCAAGAAAAAGAAATAAAAGGTATCCAAATTGGAAAGGAAGAAGTAAAACTATATTGCAGACAACATGAGCTTATGTATGGAAAATTCAAAGGAATCCAAAAGAAAACTATTAAGGCTAATAAATGAGTTCAGCAAAGTGGCAGGGTACAAGTTCAACACAAAAGTCAATTGTGAGGGGTGGATGTGGTTCAAGCACTTGAGCACCTGCCTCCCACATGAGAGGTCCTGGGTTTGGTTCTCAGTGCCTCCTAAAGAATACAAACAAACAACGAGCAGCCAAAGAGCAGATGATGAGCAAAAACAAGCAAGACAATGAGCAAAAACATAACGAGCAGGGAGCAGATGTGGCTCAAGAAGGTGAGTGCCCACCTCCCACATGGGAGGTCACAGGCTCAGTTCCTGGTGACTCCTAAAGAAGACAAACAAACAGCAAGCAGATATTGAGAAAAAGCAACGAGCAGACAATGAGCAAAAACAACAAGCAAAAAAAAACAAACAAACCATGAGCAGATGAGAAAATACAACAAGCAAGACAACAAGCAAACAACGAGCAGACAAAGCAAAGCAAAATGAACAGGGAGCTGATGTGCCTCAAGCAGTTGAGCTCCTGCCTCCCACATGGGAGTTCTTGGGTTCGGTTTTTGGTGTCTCCTAAAGAAAAAACAAACAGACAATGTGCAGACAATGATCAAAAAACTACAGCAAAAAAACAATGAGCAAACAGACAAGGGAGCCATCTGGGGGAGGGGAGAGTTAATTGTGTTCTCATATGCTAGCAATGAACAATCTGAAGAAATTAAGGAAACAATTCCATTTACAATAGCATCTACAAAAATAAAGTATCTAGGAATAAAGTTCACCAAGGATATAAAAAACTTGTACACTGAAAACTACAAAACACTGATTAAAGAAATTAAGGAAACCCTAAGTAAATGGCAAGATATTCCATGTTCATGGATTGTAAGAGTTAATATTGTTAAGATGTCAATATTCACCAAAGCAATGTACAAATCCATTGCAATCCCTATCAAAATTCCAGCAGCCTTTTTTGAAGAAATGAAAAAAACTATCCTCAAATTCATATAGAACTGCAAGATGCCCCAAATAGCCAGAACAACTTTGAAAAAGAACAAAGTTGGAGGACTCATATTTCTTGATCTCAAATTGTGCTACACAACTACAGTATTCAAAACAATGTGGTACAGACAAAGACAGACAAATATACCAGTGGAACAGAATTGAAAGTCCAGAAATGGATCCAAACATCTACGGCTAACTGACTTATTTTTTTTAGGAGATGCCAGGGATTGAACCTGGTAAGCAGGTGCTCCAACCACTGAACTACACCCACTCCTTACAATTGACTATTGACAGGGGTACTAAATATATGCAGTGGGGAAAGAATAGTCTCTTCAACAAATAGTGCTGACAAAACTGGAAATTCATGAGGAAAAGAATGAAGTTAGTCCCATATTTCACACCATATTAAAAAATCAACTCAAAATGGATCAAGGACCTAAACATAAGAACTAAAACTATAAAATTCTTGGAAGATAAATAGGGGTAAATTTTGATAACATGGGATTTGGCAATGGATTCTTAGATATGTTTAGACATCAAAAGTATGAACAAAAGAAATAATACATAAACTTGATTTCATCAAAATATAAAACTTGTGCATCAAAAAAAATTATCAAGAAAGTGAAAAGACAACCTACAGAATGGGAGAAAATAGTTGGAAATCATACACTGAATAAGGGCTTAACATACAGACTATATAAAAAATTTTTATAATGCAACAACAAAAAGGCAAGCAACTCAATTTTAAAATGGGCAAAGGATTTGAATAGACATTTCTCCAAAGAAGATAAACAGTCAATAAGCACATGAAAAGATGCTCAACATCATATCATTGGCCATTAGGGAAACACAAATCAAAACTAAAATGAGACACTACTTCATACAAAGATGGCTATTTTTTAAAATGGAAAATAATACATGTTGAAGAATATGTGGAGAAGCTGGAACTCTAGTGCATTGTTGGTAGAAATGTAAAACAGTGCAGTCACTGTGGAAAGCAATATGGCATTTCCTCATAAAGCTAAATATAGAATTACCATTTGACTCAGCAACTCCACTTCTAGGAATATACGCAAAGAAAGTGAAAATAGGGTCTCAAACAGGTACCTGTACACCAACGTTTATAGCAGAATAATTCACAATAGCCAAAAGGCAGAAACAAATCATGTGTCCATCAACAAAGGAATGGATAAACAATGTGGTATATACACAAAGTGGGATATTATTTAGTCATTAAAAAAGAATGAAGCTTTGAGACATGCTGCAACATGGAAAAACCTTGAAAACATTATGCTCAGTGAAATAAGTCATGCACATAAGGACAAATATTGTATGGTATCACTTATAAGAGATGACTAGAAATAGCAAATGTGCAGAGATAGAAAGAGATTAGAGGTTACTAGGGGATGGAGGAAAGGAGGGCAAGAAGAGTATTTGTTCATAAAATTAAGATAAATTGAATTAAATTAAGGTGAAAAAAAGAGAAACAAGATCAACCCCAAGGATGTGGCGAAGTTAGCTAAGAGTGGCACAGTACATCATAATCCTGTGACGTGTAGATTGCAGGGGAAAAGAAGCACTGGATCACCAGTTTTTTCAAAGGAAGATGGTGGGAAACAGAAATGTTTTAAAAAAAGAATTTTCCAAGGGCTAACTCCTATAGGATATAGTTAAAGCAAAATATGAAAAGCAGTATTTGCTCATGGAGAGAAGAATGAGATGTTGATACATATGGAATGCTGTCTTAATACCAAGTGTTTTGTACAGACAGGAGATAGAGTAATACTTTTTCTTATTAAATAAATCTTTCATGAAAATAGCACCAAAGAAACAAAATAGATGAGGATACCTAACTTGTATGAACTGATAGCTTGAAACTTTCATGAAGAGCAATAACACTGACTCACAAGCCAGTAGATATGTCCTCACAAAGAAGGTGACAACAGATACCCAAATGGAGTCACGAAACATTACTACTTTGATATCCTGAAAATATATATTTGGGCAGGTCATAGAATATCAGAGGCTGATGTTCAGTCAAATCATATTCTAAGACCTAGAGCACTTATTCTTCTATATCCTAGGCAAATGTTTCCCTTGAAGTCATGGACAAAGGGCTGCTAGGTAAATAAGAGAATACCTCTTTCTAAAAATCTTTGAGAATGAACAACTTTCATGATCAAGTGAAATGTTGCTTGGGAAAAGAATTTCTGGCCCAGGATCTAATATACAGTAAGGGGTCAGTGAGCACTGGTTGAACTTATCCTCAATAAGTAGAGGACACCTGAAGACAACTGGGCAAAGCTATGTGACAATTCTTTCAGGTAAAATTCTATCATCACAGTTCATGTTTACTTTCTATAGTTTCATTCCCCTTTTACTTTTTTTATCCTCCTTTTCTTCATTTTCCTATTATCGTCTACTTAGGCTTATCGTAACTTGTTCCAAGGGTTACTTAATCGGGTTTCTATGGATGTCTCCAATTCATCACTTGCTATGCTTTCAAAAGCACTTCAGTCAGAAAGGCCTTCCCTATTGTAGCAGAACTTAAGGATGCCAACCCAACTGCCCCTGTTTGGTTCAGGTATTTGGTGGTCAGGTGCATCAGGGAAGGCTAGTATCCTAATCCCAAGGGATGAATTTGACCAGCCAAAGCCACTGTAGGATTCCTCTTACCAGTAACTGTTTTAAGAAAAAACATGTGTTACAAATCTGGCCAATGAGACAAAAGGGAAGATCTGCTGAGTTCATTCCCTTTTCCTATGTTTCAAAGCTGTGTGAGATGATACCTTTGGCTAGTGCAGCCATCCTGTGACATGAAGGGAAAAAAATCTGAGGGAAAAACCACACATGGAGAATGACAGGATGGAAGGATAACCAGAACTTGAGTCCTTGATAATGTCTCGGACCACTGAATTACCTAACCCTGGAACAGCCCTTTCCTGGGATTTCTTATGAGCTGTTACATGCCCTATTTAGGCTACCTTTCATTGGGCTTTCTGTTCCTTGCAGCAAAAACTGGCCGAACAGGTACACTCCAACCTAAAACAACTATTATCAGATTCCATTAGGTAAACCTTTGGCCAAAAGGCTCTCTGTGCAGACAGTCCACACTTTTTAAAAGCAAGCCAGACACAAAAGGACAAATACTGTATGAATGCATTACTATGAACCAAATATATTGTGTAATATATTGTTTGACTCAAAAAAAAAAAAAAATTACATGTATCCATTACATTTAATTGAGAAATGTATATATTTATTCATCTGTGTTTACTTTTTAGTTTTTAATTGTTTATGTTTTCAATTATTAAATGTACAATATAAAGTTAAAAGAAAAATCTGGTTAGGGGGTGGCTGTGGCTCAAGCAGTTGAGCTCCTGCCTCCCACACGGGAGGTCCTGGGTTCGGTTCCTGGTGCCTCCTAAAACAACAACAACAACAAAAACAACAAGCAAACTAAAAAATCAACTCAAGGGTGCCAATGTGGCTCAGTGGTTGAGCACCGGCCTCCCACACACAAGGTCCCAGGTTCAAGCCCCAGTTCTGGTACCTAAAAAAATATATATAGAAGAAAGAAAGGAAAGGAAAGAAAGGAAGGAAAGGGAGG
>JAKSZT010010581.1:1383762-1513425 GCA_026826555.1 Tolypeutes matacus | reverse complement strand
AGATAGTTAATTGGGCCAAGAGAAACTTGTTACTTGAGGATTTTTTATTTTTCTTCTTCTGGGCAGCATTTTAGAAAGTCCACTCTTTGGGTAAGCATTCATTCACTCAATAAATATCTAATGAGTTCTGACTATAAGCCAGGCACTATTTTTTTTTTTTTTTTTTTAACACTTTAAGTGTTTTTATTCACAAAAGCCAGGCACTATTTTAACAAACCATAGAAATTATCCCTGAAAGCATGGCCTTCAGGCACTATTTTAGAAGTTAGATAAAATAGTGGTTAGCAGAGTGACAAAGCTGCTGTTTTGGTGGAGTTGACATTCTGAGGGTGAGAGACAACAGTGATAAAGGAATAAACAAATACATGAAGAAGATGGCTTCAGATAGTGTGGAGTGTCATGCAGGACAGAAAGCAGAGCCTGTGCCCAAGAGTGACTGGTGGGGCACAGGCTGTTTTGGACCAGGTGGCAGGGCATCCCTCTCTAAGAAAGGAATGTCCAAGTGTGATCAGAAAAGGAGCCAGTAACAAAGTTTCCAAAGCAGAGGTAAGGACCATGTGCAAAGACCCTGGGGAGGAAACAAGCTTGCTGCCAAAGAACAGAGAAAACGTGTGGGGCTGGAGAGGTGCAGGAGAGCCGGGGGTGGTGGATGAAGTCGAAGAAGTTGGCAGGAACTAGGTTGTGAAAGGCCTTAAAGACCAAGGCAAGGAGTTTGAATGTTATTCTAAGTGCAAAGAAAAGCCACCAGCACAGGAGGGCATAACAACCCTGATCCAATGAGTAGGAGGTTTCGTTGCAGTCTGCCCTCTGATTCAACCCATCAAAAAGACCATTTTATCTCAGCAGTAGAGCAAAGCCCTAAATGCAGAACCGTGATGCCCTGGGATAAAAGCCTGAGCTGAGGGAGCAAGAGGAAGGAGGCTGACTCTACCCTAAGGCTTTCGCTTCCATCCCAGCGCAGCCCGTTTGGGATGCTGGCTCACCTCCGTGAGGGAGATGATTTGACATATTAAAATAGTCCAAAAAACCACTTTGAGTTCACTGCCCTGTTGGAGGCCTCACAACAAGCGGTGAAACTTTCTTTGAAAAATGAGAGAGAGAGAAAGTAGGTCAGGGCTCTTCTGCCTGGTAGCAGGCTAAGCACTGGGCAAACTCCAAAAGCAACTGTTCCACTTGGAGGTCTCGATTGAGCAATTTGAGTGATGTCAGTACTAAGGGCCTCTGAAAGCATACAATTTCTGAACCTGACCTCACCCGTGGTTTTCCTGGTAACTTTTTAAAACCATTACTTCCTGCCCTTTGCTTTATTTATCCCGCATGTTTATTTTCTATACAGTCTATTCTGAAACAGAGCACTGTGTGAGTTTCCAGGTCACCGCGTCCCATCAGGGTAAACCCGACAGATGTGGGATGAGCTGGAAGATAAAACAGGCCATCAGCCCCGTGGGTGAGCACAGGCTGCCACTTGCTGAGTGGAGTTTCTTGTTCCAGGGCTGGCCAGGGAAAGTTAGCTCTGTGATTTGAGAAATCCATGCTCCTTCTCTGAAGGACATCCTGGGGACAGGGTAAGGCACCCACCCCCCAAACCCAAAAGCCTTCTTTGCTGACACGTTCAACATGAGAGAGGAGGTCAAAGCGATGTCCAAGGATTCCTGAGAAGCCTGCTTTAATTTCTTTTTTCTTCTGAGGGCACCGCAATTTCCTTCTGTTTAATTCGTTCCCCGAGTCTCCAGGCACAGTTCGCTGTTGTCACGGCAACAGAGGACGGCCAAGCCGCACTCTGAGGTTAATGCACCCTGTGGGCCCCAGGCCTCAGCCCCCTCTCCACCAGCACTGCCTCTGCTGAGTCGGAATGCTGCCCCCACCCTTCCCCTCTAGCCACCTGGGTACCACAGCAAGACCAAGGGCCGGTGGAAGTTTTAGACAAGATTCATGCCCCTTATTCCTTTACCAGCTTCAACATTAAAAAAAAAAAAAAAAGTCTCCCCAGAAAACCAAACCCCAAACCTCTGAGTCACTTTTTCTAAAACTAAAATTGATCTTCCATGCTTCTGAAACTGGAGGCGGAAATTTGGTTTTGGCTGTGGGCTCTTTTCTTTGACCTTGTCTACATCGGAAACTCATTCTTCAGCATCATTGTTAGGGTAGCTCAGTATCGTGAGACTTGATTCTATGATGAAGGTGATGATGGCGGTGATGGTGGGGACGGTGGTGGTGTGTGTGGTGGTGAAGACAGTATTAATAAAAACTACTTGGATGTAAGTACTATCAAAGTAAACGATTTTCCCGAGCTCTTTATTCTTTATTGTTCTTTTTTATATATTATTTATTATTACTGCATTCCCAGCACCTAGAACAGGGCACCTGGAAACAGTTGGCCTTCAATACAAATTTGCTGAATAAATAACTAGCATTTACTGAGCTCTTACTGTGTGCCAGACACTGTAGTATTTTATATACTTGTTTCAGCATTTTAAAAATAGGATTATTGTAAAATCTAGAAAAGTACTTTGCTCTTACTACATGCAATGCCCTGCTCTAAGCACTTCCTGTCTATTAACTCAATTGATCTTCACAATAACCCTGTAGTGAGTAGGCTGAATGGTGGCCTCCAAAAAGGTATGTTCCTGTCCTAACCCCTGGAATCTGTGAATGGGACCTTATTTGGAAAACAATCTTTGCAGATTTAATTAAGCTAAGGACCTCAAGATGAGACCCATCCTGGGTTAACCAGGCAGGTCTTAAATCCAATGACAAGTGTCTTTATAAGACACAGAGGAGAAGACACAGACACAGAGAAAAGGAGGCCATATGAAGACACAGCAGAAACTGAAGTGATGTAGCCACAAGCCAAGGAATGCTTGGAGACACCAGACCCTGGGAGGGGCCAGGAAGGATTATTCCCTAGAGCCTTCAGAGAGGGCATGGCCCTCCCGACACCTGGATTTCAGACTTCCGGCCTCTAGAAGTGGGAGAGAATAAAGTTCTGTTGTTTTAAGCTGCCAAATTTGTGCTAATGTGTTATGGCAGCCCTAGGATACTAATAAAAATCCTATATGTTTACCCAGATAAAGAAACTGAACACAGAAGATGTAGTAGCTTGCCAAAATTCACATAGTTAGCAAGTAGCAGAACTGGAATTTGAAGCCCAGCAGTCTGGCTTGAAGTCCTCTCCCTTAACCACTACATTTTATTGAACACCTATGATGGATCATGTAAGTTAAATGCTGGAAATACAACTACAAACAAAAGTGACAAAGTTTCTCATGAAGTTTATATGAGACTGAGGTTCAGAGAGGGTGAGTAATTTGCCAATTGGTGGAGCTGGGATTCGAACTTGAGCAGCCTGACTCCAGAGCCTGCCCGCCACCCCCTAAAACAGAATGAAAGCCACAGGCCTAGGCACCCTCTGCAAACTATAACTAAAAGATGAAAACTGAGGAAGGACGGTGGGCTGCAGCAGCTGTCCACTTTACCTCTAAGCAAGGTCCTTCTTGTGGAAACAGGGGTACAGATGTGTAAGTGGGTTTCACTCAGGCTGCCTTGTGATGGTAGGAGAGACAATTGTGGAAAGAGTACGTGACTAGGAAGATGACTGGTCAACCATACAGAGACTCTTCTAACCCTGCTGTTAGGATGACCCAACATCTGGGAAAAACACCTTGAGAAGCTGGTGGATATCAACATTGCCTCTCCAGATTGCTGGCAGGCTGACATTTGACCTAACCCTTGCAGCCCCAGGGTCAGGTCTGTTGCTAAGTTTACAACAGAATAATCTAAATTCTACCTGGAGAAGAAAATGGCTTATTAAATGAAACCAGACATAATTCCCCAGGTCCAAGGGTAGAAGCTTTGAGTAGTGCATCTGCACATCCAATGAAGCAGAAATGTTGTGTCCTGGGACTCCAGACACCTACAGACACACATATTTGAGAGGATGAAGGTGCCAAAAAGAACCAGAAATGTGTTTTAAATTTTTTTTCTTCCTTGGAGAAAAAAAGAAAAAGTTATGTTAACGTTAATAAAAGTGGTGCAGTTTCCTTTTTTGAATTGAATTGGACTAGTTCAATTGCAAAGGGAACAGAATGAGGGGGATTAGAAAAAGAAAAGAAGAAAGAAAGGAAGGGTAGAACGAATATAAAGAGAGAGACAAAACAGGGACACCCATCCATAAAACAGAAAGAAAAATGTGGGATGAAGTGGCAAGAGACAGTGATGGAAGATAAGGGGGAATAAAAGGGAGAGAGAGACTATAATCAAGATAGGTAACCAGAGAATAAGCAGGGGAAGAAAAGATGGTTATTTTCTGTGTCAGTTTTCCAAATGACCCTCCACCTGGGGCTTTGGCCACCCCCTCCCTTGAGCTGTTGCTCAGGGGACTCTCTTTCAGTCTATTGAAGAGGCAGGAGGCTATCAGTTTACAAGTAGAGAGGAAGCAGAGGAAGAGGAAAGAAAGCAGACAAATTACTAAATGAGGAAGCCAATTATCCAGTGCACCATACTTCAAGCTGTCAGTAGGCTGCTATTCCTCAGGCACCTTGAAGCAAAGTGGGACTTAGAACTTTAGAGTTTGCTGCCATCTGGCCTTTCCAATAAAATAATCTATACAGACTTCCCCTAGCACATCTACATCAAATTGCCAGCATCCTGAATGAAATCTTTCCAAATCAGAGACGGTATTGCAGTATCACTGGCTTGCAGGATCAGAAAAACAGAAGAGGCCTGCAAATAAAACTGCCCAGGAACCATTTTGGTTTCCTACTTAGACAAATTACAGGGCTTATTGGGAGCCTTCTGCTGACTTCTCTAACAGCAACACACATAAAAAACCAAGAGTAATAGACATTTGCTTCAGTCAAAAAGCTGAGCATGGTGCAAGGGTAAAAGATCTTTTGTGCCTGCGAAAAGATAGAAAGCAGTTCGGCACACAAGTGCCTTAATTTACTTTTTTTCTTTTTCCACATATAACCCTTACAAACGTTGATGCAGAACAAAGTACATACCACTTAATCCAACCACACAGGCTGGTCTAGGCATTGCTGTCACAGCCCCATACGTTTTGATGTGGGTAGTTAGGAGCAGAGGAAAGTCAGACAGGGGATCAGAATGCCTGCAAAAGAATCCTGTTAGTGGCAAGTTCCACTTTGCCAGAAGTACGAGTTACAGAAAAGAGCTGGGGAATGGGACAAATCATGGCAATGTGGTTATATAACAGCTCCATCTTGAGTAATGCAAACAAACTCCGGCAGTGGAGATTTATGAAAAGTTGAACCTTATGGTACACTATATTTTCTTGTTTCCTGAATAAAGTCCTGTGACATGGTTGCTTGAGTCTCAAGGAAAGCAAAAAACCTCAAGAAAAGGAACATGTCAGGTATGCAGTGATAAGGTTACCTGTGGGAGAGAAGATGCTGACCGTCAATGATTACTACAACCCTAAGGCCTTTTGAAAGCAGAAATGTTCAATTGGCTTGTCCCCTTACCAGCATTCTGTACAATTCTATAAAGGAATCTCCTTCTCTATAGAGAGTGATGACTGCAGCTCTGGAAAACATTTATAGCGACTGATACACCCACCTTTGTGCCCCACAAGGTAAAATTGATTAGTCATATTCACAGTTTCTATAACAACGTTTCTCTGTGTGAGGCCTGTGGACTAACTGCATCAGAATCACCGGGGGAACTTGCTGAGAATATAGATTGCTGAAACAAAATTTTGGGGTGTGAGGCTCAGGAATCTACAATTTTTAAGTAGCTCTGCTGGGGATTCCTATGTACTCCAAAGTTTGAAAAGCACTTTTCTTTCACATGCTACTGATGGGCTCCTTCATTCTTCCTTGCCTCCCATCGACCCATCTTTTCCTATCTCCCTGCTCTCTCCTCCACGCATCCATTACAATCTTCATATGAGGCACTGTGTTCAACGAAGATGAATAAGACACAGAGCTCACACTGAAAATGGCGGCAGCAAGGGGGAAAGCCTAAAAGCTCATTGTATGTTTCAGAAAAACTTGTATCAGTCCATGAAAAGATGAGTTTGGATTTCTAAAATAGAAGTATATTTGAAGAAATCTAAATCCACACAAATGGTCATAAGAAAGACCTATTCACTTTCATAGGCAATTTATTTGGGGAAGAAGCATGCAAACCAAACCACATTTACCAAATTTGCAAAACATTCTTTGGCAAATAAATAAATTGTCCTTATTTACTTATTTAATTATGACATACATAGCATAATCATCTTCACTCAATATGAACAGGAAATAAATCCATTTAGGTTGATGCCAAAGTCAGAACTACCTGAATTTGATAAGTAAGTGAAGTGCTGGCAGGAGAGACCTGCCATTTTCACACATGGACAGGGGTTTTGCCTGAGCCTGCCATTAGTTTTTTAAAAAGCAACAACAAAAAGAGAGTGGCAGAAATAGCTTAGGGAAACTAATTTTTAGATATGTTCATGAGACAATTTTGTTCACCTTCTCTTCACATCATTCTAACATGTTCCACATAAAAGGAAATATAGTGGGACTCTGAGTTACTGTTCTAGCCCAAATCTTGACCCCCATCCCCTGCTTAAGGCAATGTAGACAGATATTCTGTTCCATTTTGAATAGATACTGATATACTTTATTAGGGCCCCACCGAGCTAAGAAGCAATTTCCTTCTCTGAAGGGGAACTCATTTCTAAAATTTCCCAGTTGATTTCCATCTCTCTTTGATACCCCAGTGAGCCCCAATTGCCCTTCCTCCTGCTTTGCTCCAACTTTGCATGACTTCAGGATTACTTCACCGCCTTTTTCCAGATTCAATGTCCTTGGCATTCATCACCCTCCTTCCCTGTATCTTTTTCAACCACCAGGAACTTTCAAATGAGAACGAAACAAATTCCTTATCCAAGTTTTACACGAATCTTAGCTATACAAATAAAGGGGGAAAGGATCTCCAAGAATCACATGCCAACTATAAAGCATGCTTCTGAGGAATACTGGTTTCCTCCTAGACAAAGAAAAGTAAAGAAAAAGCAAGCACACATTGCACCCATGGAGGGTTCAGAAGACGGCAAAAATGTAGTTTCAGCTCTGCTGACCTAACTTAAACAAGACAAGAATACACCAGAAGGAAACCCTGGCTGATAACAATTTAAAAATTCCACTTATTGGTAAGAAACAACTAATTTCCTGTGAGGTGGGAAGCTATGCATGCCCTCAATTGAGTTATACAGTGAGTCCACCTTAGGAAAAAATCCACTGGTCCTACAGTCAAACACTATCACATTTCTGCCTGTTTTGAACTATGGATAAAGCTACCTAGCACACTAGTTTTCAAACTGTGTTCTATGGTGCTGTTCAATTTGTACCTGTGCCACTCAAGTCCTGCCTACAGATTAGGCCATCAGAGCAAGAAAAATAACAAACAAAAAGCTTATAAAGCTTGAAAACCACTAGCAACGCACAATAGTTTCCATGAGTTCTCAGGTGTTCAGGCCAAGACATAAGATGAAAATGGAAGGAAAAAAAAAAAGAAAAAAAAAAGAGATCACTCAACCTCAATATCCACTGTCGACCATATCAGGTTGGGCTGAAATCTACCAACAGATCATAGAGACTGGCACAGTCACCAAATATCTGGGCCAGGGTAGAATGGACTGGGAAAATGCCTTTTTCAGGGAGACATTCTCCCTATCTTTCTATTCTCTTGATTTATGGAAAGTGATTTCTCAGAAATGTCTCAGTAGCTGATACAAGAAACCCTCCAAAGACTGAGACTCTGTGATTTTACCAACTCAGCCTGAATCGGCGGTTTCCCAGGTCATGGGTTCTGCAGTCCTTTTTAACTGCCTTAGCCTGGCCATCTCTGTGACCTATTGCTTCTGACTTCAGTGAATGGCCAGTGAGTAGATTCTTGAATCTGTTCTATTGAGACCCAGGAAAATCCCATAAACACGGGATGTGCAATTTGTCAGAAGGAACAAGAGGTGGCGGAAGGGTTCAGTGCACATTCTGCCCGATTTAAAAGGTGAATTTTGAGTTTTTTAGAAAATCCGTCTATTAACACTTTCTAAGAAACAACCTAAAGGTCATTGGAAGAAGGACAAGATCGAGGCTTATCACTTGTGGACATGGAAGGAGGGCAGAGCTATGCAAATCAGGGAAGGGAAAAAAATAACAATTGTTACTACCCCCACCTCCTGCCTCCAGTCTCTTCTTTCAGCTTCCCCTCTGGTGATTTCTCCAAAATACTTCATCACCCTCATCTTCATTTTTGAGTTCTTAACTGTGTGACAGGCACCATGATATATATGGCTTCATTAAACCTCACAACACATGTACAATGCAGATTCTAAGATTAGCAACATTTTACAGGTGATAAATGTTTAAATGACATCCCCAGGTCACCCAGCTGGCATGTGATGGAGCGAGGACTCAAACTTATGTTTCTCAACTCCAGAACCTAAGCACTTAACCAGCACAGAGAGAATGGAGGTGTTAGCTGGCTTTACCAAGTAACAGTTGAATAGAGGTACAACAAAGAAAAAGATATAGAAAGGTTCGAAAACTTGACCTTTCTATAAAGCTAAGCCAAACCATATTCAATGGTACAGAGAGTTTTATTAAAATTTGAGGGGATTTCAGTACATAGGGTGAGAAAATTTATGAGTACATAGATTATTCTTTGAATCCAAAGAGAAGACACCATTGATTTCTTTAGCAAAAGAATGCTGGGAGGCCTGCTCTTTGAAGGTTCCTGGGAATGGACAGGAATATGAAAGCAAAAATACAAGAGCCTACTAAAGGATTGCCCTGGAACTCAAAGTTTTGTTTCAATATACTGAGTTGCCAAAGAGAAGTCTGTCAAAGGTGAATAAGGAAAATGAAAAAACAGATCATATCGTGTCCTTAGTTGCTACCTTTGAGGACCTTTTAAGAATCTACAAACAGTATGATAAGAGGGTGATCATAGGAGATAGTTTATAAACAGCAAAAATCAAATCTGTGTTTATTCTACTTTTTTCAAAGACCCAGTGAAAGGAAGATATTCCCTTTGCCAATGACCTCTACCATGTCTCTTCAGCACAAAACTCATTGGATCAGGAGACTGTCTGGCATATACAGATATGGTAAGAAATGGCAACACACTGTGTAAGTGTTATCTAGAGAGTTAATAAAGGTTACAGAATGCTTTGCAGATTATAAGGATGTCAGTGATGGGATTATTACCTTGGTCGTCAAATGATTTGCAAACCTAAAATTGGGTAACAACAGACCCAAAGAGGTTAAGACAGTTTGATGGATTAGATAGAAAAGTAAAATGCCTCAGTTTACAAGAGACCACCAAAGAGACCTGACTCCTCCTATATGGAAAATAGAATCACAGTCTTGGTCACTCAGCAGAGGAGGTGGGTTAGATCACACTGTTGGAGGTACCACCAACCTCAGCTCAGATGGAATAGAAAAACCCAAATGTCATTAGGGTTTGCAAGGTGACACATACATACATATACACACTCACATGTCACCCCAAATACAAATACATATAAACACATGCAAGTGAACAGATAGATACGATGCATGTGTCATCTAAAGAATGATGCTGTCCTTGGTGATGGGAGCCAGATTTGGGCTGAAAAAGCTTGCTTGAAGGGGTAGCTGGGACTGTGAACCATGACTATCAAATCCACAGTTTCTTCTGTGGTTGATTCACAAGTGAGTCTATTTTCCTGACCCCTCAAGGGCCCTATAATTACCTGTACTTCCCCTAGCAACTTTCTGCTGATACTGGCTGGAGTAAGTTATTTTCCCCAAAGACCCTAGCATTAGGGTAGCCATCTTTTATCTCTTATTTCTCTTGTTTTGCCCCTTCCTTGTAAAGTCCATTTATGGTACAGCACACAGTCTATTGGTAAAATTTAAAATGTATTTTACTAAGGGATACCAAGCATCTCAGAAGGTCAACCATATTCCAGATGAGTACTTAATAAAATTAAATTCACTTTTTCTCCCCCAGGGCTTGCTATGTGCTAGGCAGTATGCTAGGCACTATGGAGGACTAAAAGCAATGAAAAAGATCCAGTTCTTCAGAGTACCACAATCTGGTACATTTGAGGTATCAAATCATGTAATTTAATTAAGATAGACTTGATTTAAGGCAACCTGTTTCTTCCAAAGACCCCTGTTCACTATTATGTATCCCAACTCACCCCTACCAGGCCACTCTTTTCTTTGGTAGTACAACCTAAATGTCCACCAAGAGGTATATGACAATAAACTGTGGAATGGCTAATCCATGGACTACTACTCAGCAGTCAGAATGAGGTAGATCTATATAGACTAACATGGAGAGGTCACTAGAACAATTTACTGAGTGACAAAAGCAAGTTGCATATTAATTTATGTCACCATCCGTCACCACTAAACAAAATTATATATTTAATATAGCTGTGGAGGTCCAGTGGGTCCTAGGGCCTGGCTCCCCCTCCCTAAAGGAACCTCAGCCTGCAGTACACAGGCACCTGCATGTCCCAGGACATGTTAAAATGTAACAAACCTCCTCACAGGAGAATAATGTACAGATGGTATCATAGACTATAATTTTCTCCAGGCTGTACAATTCCTTCCTACAGTAACATCACCAGACCCCATTTATGTGCTTCATGTGACCCTAGCAGAAACTCTGTTACGAAATGTTGTTGTTTTGAGACCCTATATATTGTCCCTCCTTTTCCCACCTCTTTATGGAGTGCTACTTTCATTCTTTGGCCTGCTGCTGCCAAAGACCCTCTCCTGTCCATAAGTCCCAATAAATAAAGTTTACATCTGATTATGTGTCAAGTTTGCCCACCACCCTGACCTGTGCCCATCAGGAGCTGGGTTGTAGTAATTGGCAAGCTGCCAGCCAGGAGACCAAAGGTCCACTGGCTGTAGCAGGCATGAGCTCTGGGAAGGGAGAATTCACAGAGGAAATCCCGGGTTAGCTTATAATGTCCATGTGGGGAGGGGTGGCTGCCCTCCAGGACAAATGGGGACTGCCGAGAAAGTACTGGGATGCCCAAAAGACTCCGGCAGGTACTGGCAGTGCTACAGCAAGTAGCAGAGCAGCTGCATTTAAATAAGAAAAAGGAAGGCTGCCAAATAGTGGCAGGTATAGCCTAGCCCCTATTTGGAGTCTTGCAGGTAGGTACTGAGGCAGAACAAGTGGCAAAGGCCTCTGTGCGCCACTTTCAAGAAGAGTTAAAGTTAGAAAGAGACATGCGCATAGCACAGGCAGAGATGAATGGTTCTTTAACCAGTCGCCTGCACCAAAATGAGTACCAATTAGAAACCCGAGCTTGTAGATATGCTTGGGCCAGGGGCTGCAGGCTGCCTCAAGTCCAGGTCTGGAGAATATTAACCACCCCTGGGTGGGACCTTAAGGCAAGGAAACCTATGGACTTTTCCTAGGATAAGAAAAAAAGATGAAGAATGGGAAAAGAGCTAGGTATAACAAAATATGGAAATGTAGGCAAGGGAATTAAAAAATTATAGTTTGTCTTGTAATTCTCCAATTTAAACTTTTAACAGCCTTAAAATGAAAGTAATTAATCCAATTACCAAATTACAGTAAATAAAGAAAAGGTCCTTAAAAGCTATGGAATGATCTTTTCTAAATTATGATTAAAACAAACAAACAACAACAACAAAAAATATATATATATTCCAGAACCTGGCAGGCAGTATACTTTTAAGGTTATTCAAAATTTTAGAAGTTTATTTTAAAAAAAGAAAATTTCTTGTATAAACTATAATAGTTCCAATTTTATTTGGTTTGGGTATAATCTCCCTAAGTTTATAGGATACTAACAAAATAAATTAGCATTATATGTATTAAACCTTTAAGATGATGAAAATTGTAAGTTTGTGTTTAATGAAATATAGATTTGTCCTAAAGTGAAATAACTAGTTTTCACAGAAAAGAATAAGGAATGTAAGACAAAACTTAAATGGATAAAAGTAAATTTCATTGGTTGCTAATTGTAATTCAATAAGCTTAAAGGTAAAAGTAACTTATAGAAAGTTTGCAAAAGCACTTTCTAAACTGAAATATTTAAATGGCTAATTCCAGGAAGCCATTAGTAAATAAAAACCTGAATTGGTATTGATAACAAAAAGTAACTTCATAACAGGGAAACCTGTCAGAGTCACCTCAATCTGCATTTTAAAGTGGTGGTAGAGAAAGATAATCTTAATTTCATTGGAAATCTTAGGTTTTCATAAAATATTAGAAAAGGTAGTTTTTTTTTCCTGTACTGCTAAAGTAAAATATCTGTTAAGTAATATAATCATGGTAAAAGTATAAAAGTAAAGTACTAAAAATAGTTAAGTTCATTTACTCTATTATAAACTGCACTGGAAGTATTTAGAAAGTATATAAAAATTAAAAGAGACAGACTTCAGTATTGTCAAACTCTCTTGTGCATACAAACCAGGCCCCAGTACCCTGCATGCTGCCCCTCCATTTGAGTTATTGGCTAGGTCGGTCGCTGTGACCCCTAAAACAATATAGTATCTACCATATCTCTGGATATGTTCCTGAAGGGAATGGAAAGTACATTGCTATTTTGGACTCCTGCAGCAGACAGCAATGGCTCTATATGGCCAGATTTACAATGAGCATTGCCTTCAGATTGTCTCTGTTTCATAGTGCCAAAGGGTGCTATGCACCAGGCCAGTGAGTGATCCCTCCAGGATCAACGGTGCTGCAGCATGCTGGCTGCATACCAAGTGGAATAATAATTACCAGAGTAATGTGAGTAGAACTTAAACAAACACAATTGGAATTATAGCCTGCTCCCATGGAGAGACAACATGTATGGTACTGCAAACCTAAAGCTTAAACCTATTACCTGCAGCTCAAAAAGGAAATTGTGTATTGATTAATATAAAGTGTTGCACCTATATGCCTGGTGAATATAATATAATAATATCTCTTCTATTTTAGATCATATGCAGAAGGATATTGAACATGTTAAAAAGTCTTGGTAAACTTAATTCATTTTCTAAGTTTATTTCTTCCAGAATCAACACTTTCCAGAACAAGGTATTAGTCATGTGGGGATTTCATACAGTTCCAACCACAGTGCCAAAACAACCTTCCCTCAACTGCAATAGAATAGCCAGAGAGTTTCACACCCTGTCAGACAGGGACTAGACTACTGCCCCTAACTAGCAAGAAGCAGCTACAGAAAAATGACCTTCACCCTTCAGCTCCACCTTAAGAATAAGGTTGTAACCTCTCTGAGGAGAAAGTTGAGGCAGGTTAGTATAGGAAATAGAGAAGGCGGCTAGCCAGAATAAAGCCCACCAAAGACCCTAGTCATGAAGTCCAGTTTGAAAGTCCCAGGCTCAAGAAAAGTCCTAAATAACTCCAAACAGAAAGGCCTCCCCATTGGTTCCCTGAAAGCTGACAGGTGAAGGTATAAAGGCAACCAATCAGGACAGCAAATAGCTAAGGCTGTATGTGTATCTACATGGACTCTCCTTATACCTAAACTAGTTTTTGATGTCACCATAGAAAACTCAGAAAATTTAGAAGGGGAAAATATATGGTATTGGAAGCCTCCTCATAGGACTCTCCTACGTAGTACTTTATTGTCTACTAATGAAAATGTTGCTTATATACTGTTAGACCAGCACAATCTGCCTTGAACCATAACTTCTACAAATTGGACAGTGTGGGAAACCTTGTTGGCATGGCAGAATATGACCCATCGACAGTTTAGAATAAGACCTTCTCATTAAATAATGTTCAATGTTGTGTATATATTCCTGATCACTCTCATAATGTCTCACAAGTTTTTAATCATATGCAAGAGCACATGTTATATTGATAAATTAACTATAGGGGGAGTGGATGTGGCTCAAGTGGTTGAGCGCCTGCTTCTCACATGGGAGGCCCTGCGTTCAGTCCCTGGTGCTTCCTAAAATTTAAAAAAAAAACAAGTAAACAAATGAAAAAACCAACTCAGGGGAGCTGATGTGACTCTGCTTGAGTGCCGGTTTTCCACATACGAGGTGCTGGGTTCAATCCCTGGCCTCAGTACTTCAAAAAAAAAATTAGCTATTGATCCCATGTCTAACTGGTTTACTCCCTCTCTTGGCTCTGGTGGCATGTCTTTGTAAGTCTACTAGCTTTTAGTGGAGGATTCTGTAATGTTGTACTGTTGTGAAATGTGGATGCATTGTGTGTCCTATGGGCAACACAAGCTGCTGCATAGGGATTGTGGGGATCCAGTGGGTCCTGGGGCCTGGCTCCCCCTCCCTAAGGGAAATCACAGCCACCTGCATGCCATGCCATCTGTGTGCCCCAGGACAAGATAAAAGGTAACAAAAACAAACCTCCTCACAGGAGAACAATGTACAGATGGTATCACAGACTGCAGTTTTCTCCAGGATGTACAATTCCTTACTACAGTAACATCACCAGACCACATTTATGTGTTTCATGCGACCTTAGCAGAAACTCTGTTATGAAATGTCTTTGTTCTGAGATCTCATTTTTCTGCTGCTTTGCAGAGCACTACTTTCAATCTTTAGCCTGCTGGTGCCAAAGACCCTCTCCTGCCTGTAAATCCCAATAAATAAAGCTCATGTCTGATTATGTGCCAAGTGCTTCCTTTGGTCTTGCCACTGCCCTGACCCATGCCCTTCAGGAGCTGGGTTGCAACGATAGCCACTTATATATTTGTAAAGGCACATAAAGGGTCTGCAAGGCTATACAACAATTTGGAAACCTCAGTATCATTGGGAGGAGGAGAAAGGGCCCTGGGATTCAGGGTAGTGCTTAAAGGAGCGTTAGTCTTTCTTGAAAACATTACCTATATAATTAGAAATAATTATAAAATATTTAAATAAATCATATGTCTTTACTAACAATGGGACCCCAACACACATAAAAGATACAAAATAAATTTCCTCTCTTCTCCAGGAACCTCAGCTTGACTGCTGACATATTCCTTCACTCATTCCTTCACTCATTCAACAAATATTTCCTTAAGACCTACTATGCACCAAGCCCTGTTTTATAAACTAGTCTTTTCTTTCAACACAGAGCCTCCTAATCTAAAGTTTCTTCATTCCCTGATACTCCCCATAAAGCATGGCTCTTAATCCCAAGCTTTTTTCTACTGGGGCCCCTCAGACTCAAGGGTGTAATTCTTCCACATAGTCAGCTTTTCTGGTCAGCAGATATTAACATAACCATTAGCCTCTGCACCACTTACCTACAGTTCACTTACTCCAACCAGATGGGGAATATTCTCAAGTCTACAAAAGTTGGGAAGGGGGAAGGGTGTTCCCTACTACTCTCCCCCACAAAGTCTCATGGTGGAAAAATACACAGTGAAAAACCCCAATCTGAAAGCTGCCCCCCAACCCCCACCTTGCTACATACAGAAACAGCCTGATTGTTATTCTAAGACTTGGGATCTGCTGATCTCCCAACCATACATCCCTAGGTTCTGCTATGCCTGTAACTGGAGAGAAAGGAGACATTTGACACTAATGAGGTTTGGTTCCCGTCTCAGCTTTATATCATTTCTGCCAATGAACACTCTCCAGGCCAAGGCTCAATCTAACTCTTAAGTAGTTAGATTTTTTTTGTTGTTGTTGTTGTTGTTTTAAAAAAGGACTATGGACCCTGCACTTGAAGGTCAGTTTCCATTGATTTTCCTATCTCCAGCCTGCTTCTAAAACCAACAGTTTTAAAAAGCAAAATCCTTAACGGTCTCGTGGTGGTTTGGCAAGTGGCAGGTTTCTCTAAGAGAGATAGTTTGTGGGTAAAGGGTTAAACATTAGCACGCTTCCCTGGAAGGTCTCTTCTACCCTGTTAATGGAACCCAAGTGCAAACCTTGGCAAGAATCGCACATTAGCTCATGACAGGTGGAGGCTTCATGCTGGCTGCTGCTGCATTTCCAGCAAAAAAATCAGGGACGTGGGGACCACTCCATGACACAATAGGCTGGAACAGATTGCTTTGTGGAGATCTCTTCTGGCTGAAATAATTCCTTATAACAACTTCCTTGACACGCTGTCAGGATGGCTCATTTCCAAAGTAATGGCTGATGCATGGGGAAATAATAGACATCATCTGTGGTATTCCAGAGATTAAAGTCTCCAGAACACTCTGCTGCATTCTTCTGATAGAGCCATCCATCCATTCGACAATGCTTACTAAGCCGGATCCCTAGCAGCCTCCTGTTCTTCCCACATCATAATATTGTTCACTTTTTACTGTAAATCTGGGGTTGAAAACTCAAATATCCACAGAAGCCAGGCAGACAATAATAAAAGATGAAGCAGGCTAGGAGGCAGGTCAGAGAGCATCTGTTGATCTAGAGGGAGAAGCCACTCTCGGCTCCATCCTGGTTTAACTTCAGGATACTCTTCTGGAACAAAATTCTTGGCAGAGATCTCTTCTGGTTGAAATAAATCCATAAACAATGTGCTGACACACAGTCAGGATGGTCTGTTTCCAAGGTAATGGACGATTTTCTGATTTTTTAAGAAGTCAAAAATCTGGAATTTTATGTAAAATTAACTGATGTTAAGGGTGGGGAATAAATTCAAATGTTAAACTTTGTTCAGGCCAAACAGAACAGGTGATGGGCCAGATTCAGCCCTAGACCACCAAATTGTGGACAGTGAAGATAATTAGTTGTTGAATAGCTATCTTCCTCATTATGCTGGAAGTTCCCTGAGGGCAGAGCCTGACCAGTCTTGCTGGATGCTGATTCCCCAGTGTCCAGAGCAGTGTCTTCAGCCTAACAACCCACCCAGGCCTCCTGGAGCCCCTGAGGCACTCTGGCTCGCTCCCCCAGCCCACCAGATACCACTCCCTCACGCTGAGCAGGACCCTTTGCACAGAAAGTGAAGAGATGCTGCTCATGCTTCCCAGGAGGTGAAATGAGCTCTACAAGAAGTCCAAGAGGGAGGCAAAATGTTTCCCCATGTGTTAAAGCAGAATTCTCTTCTCTGTAACGAGAAGGGGTGACCCCTTGTTTTCCTCTGTCAGGGACTTTCTATCACACAGACTCGGGTGCTCTGTTAGTGAAAGACCAGGGATTATCAGTAAACCTTATTTTACAGAATGAGAATAACTGCACCTACAGAATAGTATGTGCAAAAAAGACAGAGCTTCCTCTGGGAAAAGGAACACTGGGTCTAGCATTTATGGAAAAGGATGTGCCTTCCACATTGAAATTGTTCTGTGTCAAGGTACCTACTCCACCTGCAGTCCCTGGAAGGAACAGCCACATGTCCACATGCCCCCTCCCCTCCAGGCCCACCCATGGCCAAGATGGAAACCTGAGCCAAAGATAGAGAATTGGGTGGATGGACAGCAATCTTAGGCCTAGGACTTGGGTTTCACACATGAACTTAAGAAAGGGATCCAAGAGCAGCTGCAGGTCCAGCCATGACTGGGTCCTGGAGCTGGAAAGTTGTGTAGAATCAAGCGCTGGGGCAGCCATTTGGGGGCCATGTCCATGATGATGGAAAATCTGAGAAAGCCAGTTATAGAGACGGAGCAACCTCACAAAGAGGGAAAGGCTCTGGCACTTAGTAATTCCCAGGTCCTGTGAGGCCTGCTATTCCTGGATCCTTATACTAAAGCGTTATAATAACCTTATAATAAGACTACTCCCTGTCCTTGAGCCAGCTTGAATGGGTTCCTTGCAAAAGGTAAAATTGTTCTAAAGCTTAAGACATGCTTTCCAACAGCCCTTGCAAATAGATATATATTAGTTAGTGGTAGGTTAAAACTGAAAAGTGGATTTACTTTGTTGGAAGAGCATATTAAATCTATAAGGAAAAAGTTAAATCACACAGTAAATGTAATGGTTTCCACAGTCAAAATTCCCATAATTATTATGTGCAGACTTTGGAGGTTATAACTTACCACACATACGTATACACGTATTACACATGTGCATGCACACATGATAGTGGGGCCTATAGATGACTCTGAAAATATTTAACATAGAATAACAGATGATATTGTTACCATGATAAGGTATGTCAGTGGCTGAAGATGGCATCCCGCTGGATTTTTTTTGTTTGTTTGGCTTGTAAACAAGCAAAGTCTTTCAATGAAAAAGAAAATAAAAGCAAATATACTCATGGGCCTCTGTGCTACATGATCACAGACATGGTCTACTCTAAGGGCCCCAAATCTACTCTAGTGCCTTTCAATCCACTCTACACTGTCATCAGAGGAATCATTTGGAAACTCAAATCAGATAATGTCACCCATCTCTCTGAAAGCTCTTAATGATGTCCCACTGCTCTTCTGACAAAGACTAAAATCCTTACTGTGGGCCACAAAACCCTGCGGCTCCAGTTCTTGCCTTGCTCTCTGCCCTCCAGTCTCACTGGCTTTTTTTAGTGCCTCATGTTCCTTGTGTTTCCTTCAGCCACAGGACCTTTGTACATACATATATCTCTGCCTCAATAATTTCATTCCCCTACCCCCCACCAGAAAAATGCACATGTACACATACATGTGTATACACATTCCATTTCATACAAAGTCACACACAGATACACACACACATACACACCCTTTCCCTGGCTAATGCCAATGCATCCTTCAGATCTCAGCTCAGTCACCATTTCCTCAGGAGAACCATTCTTGACCCCACCTCCACCCCTACCCAGACTTAGTCCAATCCCTTTCAGACAATCCCATGGTACCATGGCCCTCTCAAATGGACCTCTCACTGAAATATGTGTGATCATCTGATTCATGTCTGTCACCTTGTTACACTGTCATCATCACTGAATCCTGCCTGCCTTAGCACAGTGTGTCTGTCACACAGGACAGTACATTGTTACATCTCCAGGGAATATGCATACTTGATTTTCTCCTATTCCAGATTAAATACTTTCTACAGCTTCATTATTACAAAGCCCACCATTTGTAGTTTTCTTTGGTAACATTTCACATTTTGTACTGTTTCTGATGTTCACATCTGATTATGTCTTCTGCCTGTTGGCCACACTGTGTGCAGCGATTGTACTGTGGTGTTCATTGCATTCCCCAGTATATAGTATGAGCCTTATCACAGTTAATACATAGTTGCTGGATGCTTAAAGACATATTTTAAAACTTTGCCTTTCAATAATGGTAAGGAAACTTACAGAGTTGTGTGGGTAAAGACGAAGGCACAGTGGTTAAGAGGGCAACCTCTGGGACCTGAAAGCCTGGGCTTGAATCCTCTTTGTGACAGTTACTTGTGACTTTGGACCAGTCAGTTCACCTCTTTGTGTCTAAGATACTTACCTGGAAAATGTGAGTAAGGATAGTAGCCACTGTGTAGGATGCTGGGAAGATGAAATTAGGTAAGCAAGTTCTTAGAACAGAGCGGGCACATGGTCATGTGCAGATGGCGATTATTATTGAAGGGATGAATTAATTCTCCTCTTTGCATTAAAAATTATAATAATGAGAAAAGCTACTTTTATTAAAGATGGAGGGACTTAAACATGTTTGAAGTTCGAGAGAAAAAAGCCATTGGAGAAGCAACAATTCAAGATGGTAAAAAAAAAAAAAAAGTATAATTGATGGATCTAGGTCCCAAAAGCAGCAGAAGGGAGAGATAATTAAAGGCATAAGGCAGGGGGAGGGAGTAGACAGGAGATATCCTTCTTTGCCTCTTCTTTGCAACACCAACTCTATTTTCCAGGAAGCCTTTCTTAAAGACACCAGGTTTTCCACCGCATGGATTGCCCTCTGTTGTAAATGCCATTTTCAGAAGGGTCTAAATTCAAAGTTTCACTACAGATAACACCCCAACCAAGAATCTACTAGATAAGTTGTTCTCAGCTGGGGGCTATTCCTCAGCCCCGCCCCCCCCCCCCCCCCAGACAACAGCCGAAGTCTGGAGACACTTCTGATTACCATGACTTCTGAGGGAGACTACTGGCATTCAGTGAACAGAGGCCAGAGAGGCTGCCAAACATTCTACACTGCCCAGGACAGCTCCCTGCCCCCAGCAAAGAATTACCCAGCCAAAGATGTCAATAGTGCCATTGTTGAGAAACCCTGTTCTAGACCATTACATTTCAACGTCCTAGGGGTCCTGGACACCATGTTACAGGCTTGGGTAATTTAGTCTCTGTGGCATTTCAATTTAACCCTCTTTCAAAAGAGTAGCCTTTAACAATATCTGTGTGTTCCAAAACTTTGTAGACCATAAAGTAGTCTTCCCTGATTCAAACTAAATCTTCCATTTCTTCTACCCAGACCCAGAAATTCCATGTTCTGGCCATTGTCTTTCAGAAGAGACCACAGAACTTCAAGGAACTCCAAGCTGCTCAGTGCATGCAGGAAGTTCGTGGGTAATCACTTAAACCTGCTGTAATTTAACAGAAACCTGTTTATTGTTCCGCTGCTTGTCTGTTCTGGAATTATCTATGACCGAAGTCTTACATTTATTTGTAAAACAGAAAAAGGTATATTTTTATTCTCACATCCCTTCCAAGTCCCTGAATTAAATTAGTGTGAACTTTCCAAAATAAATTCACCTTTGAGCCGAAACTAAGCATGGAAAGTTTCAGCCCAAAAGATTACTTTATTGGAAAGTTAGAGGCAATTGAAAACGGGGGTTATGATGGTTATTTTACTGTAACTTCAGCAGTTATAGTTACAAAGAATAGAGTGAGTATCTGTTAATATAAAAGATTCTCTAACAGGGGTGATGTATGCAATCCAGGATTGACTTTCAGATCGCTTTTCTTTAAGACTCGAAGAAAAACCAACTGGAAATAAATAGAATGGAAAACTCAACACATCTGGATCTAATTCTGCACCATGTCACTGGTTAAAACCCAAGGAAAGAATGTTTTATCAGAATGAGGAAAGGGGAGCAATCAGTAATTGGAAGGAAGGAAGGAAGGCCCTTGATTCCTTCACTCCACGCATGTAGTTTGTTGGACCACAGCTATGTTCTAGCAGCATTTGTCAACAACTCGAAATGAACTTTTGATGCGGATGGCCTACAGGCAACCATTCTTATATCTCTGGGCAGTTTGTAACATAGGTAGATATTGTTGGGGTATTTGCAGCTTGTTTTTTCTTTTTTTTTTTTTTTTTTTTCATTCGCTTAACAAACGTTTCCTGAAGGCCTGCTGTGTGCCCTCAGGCACTGTGCTGGCACTTACATGGCTTTGATTTTCATAGGGACCAGGGGGCAGAGAAGAAGGGAGGGGTTGGCGGAAGGAGGAGAAGCCCAGTGTGGACAGGGAGCTCATGGAACCCCACTCCCCCAGGGTCTGCTCCAGCAGAGAGGGCTCCGCACCGGCTGGCCACACCCTCAGCACATGTTCAACGTGGAAATATATTTATTTTTCAATCACCTCCCATCCTTGGCAGATTCAAATTCTTGAAGATTCTGAAGTGTGCACCTCTTCAAAAATCCATCCATAGCCATAACCATGGCTGCTCACATAGGCCCCGATACTACTCGTCACTGCAGCATTAAAACGACTGCAGCATTTTAAAACTGCAGAAAGATGAGTGATCTTCTAGATAAAGTGGTTGTGTTCAGTATTTAGCAGCAGCAGACTGCTTCCTTTCCACCTCCCTCCCTCCCAAACATACACAAAGTCTTGAGTAGAATATAAATATATAAAACAGATAAAAAAGAAGTTGCTCTGGTAAAGCAGGGGTCCTGGAATCTCAGCTTTATCTCTCCCATTCCACATACTTTTATTTCTTGCTAACTGTCTGGATAAATATATTTAAAGAAACAGTTTCAGGATAAATTTTTTAAAATTTTCAACAAATTGAACTGGTCTCATTTAGAGCCAGTTCTTTTTTAAGCTATATGAGCATATACTTGCTTCTCCTAAATTAATTTTAATAGCTCACAT
Source organism: Tolypeutes matacus (assembly GCA_026826555.1). Taxonomy (NCBI): domain Eukaryota; kingdom Metazoa; phylum Chordata; class Mammalia; order Cingulata; family Chlamyphoridae; genus Tolypeutes; species Tolypeutes matacus. Next base: position 1,491,516 of record JAKSZT010010581.1, on the reverse strand, counting down.
AAGTAGTAGTTAACTAGGGAGTATAATTTAAGGAGGGTGTGACTTTCATTTTCACTTTCTTTGATTCTGTATTATTTGCATTTTAACCCAAAAAGGGAGCTTTTATTTTTTCAAAAATATATGTTGGAAAAATTAATATTTCATCAAGTTTCATTATTATCTTTTCAGATTTTTTTAAGATTGTTTCTATATTGGCAAATAGAAAAGAGTAAAAGAAACTCCTCCCTTTTTCTTCGCTTGTAATTTGATCAAATAACACGTCTATGGAGTTAGTCAAATTGATATACACTATATATTAATATAAGTTTTAAAAGGGTCCTTTGCATTGTTTCACATGCATTTTTAACTTACAAAGTCTATATGGCTGTAAAAATGCTTGGGCTGCAATGTTTCTTACTCACCGATGGTCAGGGTTGAGTCTACTCCTTGCATGGCTCAACAGAAAGGCCTGCCCTCCACATAGCTCTCTGTACAGGCTTTCCACCACATCCCATTAAAGAAAACCACATTCTCAGATGAAGGAGGATAGCTCTTCCATCGAGGCATGATCCTGACATGGGCTAATAAAACCATAATACTCATAACCTAAAAGATATGTGTATATTGGGTCATCCTGTGTTTTTATTTTTTGTTTTGTTTTGTTGTTTTTTTTGTTTTGTTTTAGGAGGTATTGGGGATTGAACCCAGGACCTCATACATGGGAAGCAGGTGCTCAACCACTACCCTGTGTTTTTTTATTAAAAGCATTTAGTAAAATGCAGTGCCTTCAGTTTATACTTGGAATGGGAAGACATCTTTAAAAACTTTTTTTATCATAAAACTATTCTAAAAAAATGCAAGTTTTCACCAAAACAATAATCACTACCTCAAATCTGTAATTCTGTCAAAGAATCCTACATAATAGGAGCAGTTATTAGACAAGAGGTTGCAGAAGCTTATGTTCCCTAAAATATCCATAACACTCCTCTCCAAAAAGTATGGGGTTAATCAAAGCAGTCGAAATTGAGGTTTCCTCTTGACCAGTTCTGAAAAACAATATTTCAGAAGCTGTGCATCTTATCTTTGGCCCACATTTCCAGCAAAGCTGAATTCAAAAAGTGCATTTTGGATTGGCACCTAGTTTAAACTATTTTAATTTAGAGAAAGAAAAATTGAGCAATCCTGGAAGAATTCCATATTCTTTAAAAAAAATTTTTTTTAAGTTCCTCTTGAAAACTAGTTAGGACTTTGAGCAGGAAGGAAAGGTTTGGAACAGCTGTCCCGGAGTGAGTTGGGAGAATGTTAATCACTGTCCCGTCTCTCCTTTACTTAAAGATCAGCTCACATCCCAGGCCCCTGCAAAAAGAAACCGCATACACTTAACTTCTAAGACTATCATGAGGAATATTTCTGTAACAGTAGTAGCATGTCAGCCGGATCTGAAAGACGCTCAAGTCCGGAAACTTACCTCAAGGAAACAAGAACTCAAAGGGTCAGCAATGGGCCGTCCGGACATTTGAGAAAGTCATTTATTTCTTAACTAAAGACCCCCAGGAAAAAGAAAAACTGAACAAAAGCAGAGTAAAAATGAAACTGCCATATAATGGGCATCTGAAACTTCAGCCAAAGAGTATTCTTAGACAAAGTGTATCTGCACAAACCATATTAGGTTAAAAATACATTAAATGTTGGGAGCAGAGGAGGCTCAAGCCATTGGGCATCTCCCTCCCACATGGGAGATCCCGGGTTCAGTTCCCACTGCCTCCTAAAGAGAAGACGAGCACACAACGAACAAACACAGAGCAGACAGCAAGAGCAAACAACGAGGCGGGGGGGGGGGGGGCAAAGAAAAAAAAAAACAAAAAAAAAAAAAAAAAATTATATATATATATATATATATGTTTATGATCCTAATGAATATGAAACCCCAATGTGTTATTCTACAAAGAGAGAAAATATATATATATATAAAATGCAATTTCCTCGGTATACTGTTTGGTGAGAAAAGCAAGATGTAGGGAATAGGTAATATATGGTTCCATTTTAATAAAATAAACACTGACTGGCCCAATTCAGGATAAACATATATATTTATGATTGATCGAGCATGGAGCCAGGTGTGGAAGGATGCTAATATTCACAACAGAGAAGGAGGCGGATAAAGAGGCTAAAAAAGACACAGACAGTTGTCGGATAGAAAAATACACATGGAATAATATTATGGAAGATTAAGACTATAAAATTCTATCTATGGTTTTATTATAAATGTGCACAAATTGAATAAGTACATAGACAAGAACTAGAAGGTGATACAAATAGAAATTATTTGCTTTCAAGATGAAACCAGGGCTAATTTTCTTAAAGCATCTACAATGAGGTAATTCAGAAATATGGAATATGACAGGTTGTCTAGCTGCAGCTGATACCCTGTATAAGCAGACTAGATATATATCATGAAGACAAAAATGAATCACATCTTAAAAGCAGGTCTGAGACCCTGTGGAGACAGGCGGTGGCCTATGGCATCCAAATGAAACAGATACAGCCCGAAGAATTCCGACCATGCACACAAATAGAAACAAGAAGGGAAATCGCTCCCTTCAACAACTGATTTCATCCGGCACCTGGTGGTTTGGAGGTCTGTGACTTCACAAAAGGCTGGAGACCACCACCCCAGAGCTGCACACGCTGAAGTGAAAAGCTAAATCCCAACTAAAGATGTGAAAGTGTTTACCCTAAGAGTGCCAATATGGCAGCAAGATGCTTGCTTCAAATGGTTTCCTAACTGATCAGAAAAAGAGAGAAATTTTAAGGAAATAAAAGACTGAAAAATGTAAATGTGATGGAAATCATAAACAGCCTAAAGCGCCTCTCCCTTCGGGAACAGCTGTGCCTGCTAATCCCTCGAGGAGTCCTCCTGCGATCTCCCTTCCTTCCTTCCTCCGTCTCTCTCTAATAGCTCCCTTGTTCCTGCTGGACAAAACTAGCCCTTTGTGGCTGCTCTCAGAACAACATTAAAAACAGGAATAGGGAAATTGTAAACAGGAGGCTTCTGGCCTACAGGCGAAGACACACACACAGGCCTCTGAGGCCTACTTCATGCTAAGCAAAGAAACAGATCTTTGTTGCTAAAGGGATTAGGGCTGCAGGATTTCGGAGGCACTGCTGAGGCGTTCAGCTGGCCTGAAGTGGGGGCTTTGTAAAGAGACACCTCCATTAGAGGTCTGTGAGCGGAAACCATTCATACTCTTTTATACAATCTGGGTAATGTGATAGTGCTGGACTGTTACAACGCCTCTGGTGAGGCGGGGTCCCGTCTCCTTGAATGGTGGATTCTTCAGCAGCTAAATAGATGGTGGTATAATTGACTCCACTGATTTGGGGTCGGGGAGGGTGGGGGGGTGAGGGGAAGGTCGTCAACCTGAACCAGGGAGGCACAGTCTTCCCAAGTCGGCTCAGGGACAGTCTTTGGACTTCTAATGCTGGCATCTCATGTTATCAAAAATGGTTCTCTCCACACAATGCAGAAGTGAGGTAAGTATCTGGGATACGAATATATAAAAGATTCTAGCACAGAATCTTTCCCGATGGCCACTTAAGGGTAAAAGTCTTATTATTGTGGTGATTGTCACTGCGAAACGTTATTCTTCTGTACCCTACTGGTGTTGTTCTTCAAATAATGAACATTTTAATATGCAAAAAAAAAAAAATGGTAGTCTCCATGCATCATCTGCCCAATGATCACTTTGTCCCCAAATTCACCGTGATGACAAATGTCTCCCTATTCTCATTTTTTACCCTTGTTCTAGAATGCCCCCAACCTGCCTGCCTAATTCCTATTCATCCTATGCCCCACTTTATCCAGTCAGCCCTTCCCTGGCTTGCCCCCCTTGGGTTGGATTGGTGTCCCTTCTCTGTGGGCTGCAGTGTCCTGCATCTGTGTCCCTTATTGCATTGCCCATAGGTTTAGAGGATCTTTTGGAGTCTGCCTACTCAGGGAATGATGAGCTCCTTGAGGGCAGTGGCTTATCTACCTTTGTATGTACACTGCCCGGCCCTGCAATGTGCCCAGCAGGACAGTGAGGTGGTTGGGTTGCTTTGTCTCTACATAGGTCCCTGTGGCAGCTGGGAAGACTATATCCACATGTGTTTTTAATGGATTATTAGGAATTATTTTAATTCATTACTGAGTTCTCCTTTTGAGCTCAGGAACCTTGAGAGACAAGCAAATAGACCGGGTGAAGAGAGGAAACTGGGCCCTCCAGGCAGGATAGAAGTGGTCACTTTCCCACAAATGGCCAGTGACTTTCTCAGTGCCTTGGTTGGTACTGATCCTGTCTCCAAACTCTTCTTGGTTAAGGAAGAGTCACAAGCATAATGGAAATGCACTTTGGATTCACCTTTGGAGCACTGGATCCAAATACCACTTACGGTATCAGCTTGGTATACTTAAATTACTTTTAAAAAATTCCAAGAGCTAACTCCAAAAATAAAGTTAAAATTAGAGGGAAGAAATGCTGCTTTAGAACTAAGGGACACATTCTCTTGGTGTGTTCGAACCCATCCTGGGTAGCTGAAAATTTTATTCTAGGAGAAAGTATAGCTCCAGGATAGATGTGGGATTTCAGAGTAATTTCATTTGGAAAAGGTCCTGGTTTCTGTTTTCTAAGATGGGGCTGCAAATATGATGGAAGCTTTGCAACAACTGGCAGAAGGCTGGCCTTTTGCTCTACTGATGCCCTCAGATCTCTGTGACATGCTTCTAAATGAGCATGGCATTAGATATCATTTGGATTTCCTCTCTCTTCTTGCCACTATTTGGCAGATGGGACTTTCTGCTCTTACATTATTAACAGCATTGTCTGTGAAAAGCAGTTCAATCTGGAAGAACACAGCAGTGAGGCTGTGGGCCTTGTCTCCAATCTGTCACTCAGCCAGCCATTCAACCAAGTAGTGCTGAGCACCTACTACATGCCAGGCACTGTGTCTGGCACTGGGGATATGAAGATGAGCATGTGCGAATATTCTTGCTGTCCTGACTTTGTGATAATCAGGGTAGGCTAAACATTCGCTATATTAGAAACCATGCATGTGTCCCCAGACCTAGTTTTTCTCCCTAGATCTGGTTTTCAGAATGCTGGTGATAAACTAAGCCTGATTTATTATATGACCATCCTGTATGGGGAAAAGACTGTAACTTTGGGTATCTTTGGTCAGACTTAAGAGATATAGTAGGGGGACGGAAGGGGTTTGGGTGATTGGGCATCTATCTCCCATATGGAGAGACCTGGGTTCGACCCCCAGGACCTCCTGGTAAAAATTTAAAAAAGAAAAATATAGAAGGCGCGTGGACCACCAGGCCCCGTGCGCGGGTGAGCCGCCAGGTCCTGCAAGCCACGTAGCAAGATGATGAGGTAACAGGAGAGTGACACAAGGGAGAGCCTAGACTAGACGCACTGAAAAACCAGGAACTAAGGTAGCACAGATGGTAGTAGGACGCCTGTCTCCCACATCAAAGGTTCTGAGGATGAAATCCCAGTGAAGACAGGAGGAGAAGGATAAGAAGAGAGGGCAGGAAATGGACACAGAGAGTTGCCCAGCGAATGGACACAGAAACAGCAAAAATGGGGGGAGGGGGGAGTAAAAATGGATATAAATAAATAAATAAATAAATGTATAGGGGAGGAAGATACGGACTATAGTTAGTAGTACTACTTTGACGATGTTCTTTCATGATTTGTTAACAGATGTTTCACAATAATGCAGGAAGTTTGTGGGGGGGTGATGTGTGGGAGCCCTGTATGATGTTGTGCATGTTTTTGTTTTGTAAGATCACAATATTTACTGAACACTTAAAGTTTATGTATGTTCATGTATGAATGATATGCTTCAATAAATTGTTTTTTTTAAAAAAAAAGATGAGCATGCCATGGGACTCAACCTAAAGAGGGTAAGCGGACATAAACATTGGTCATTACTAGGAGTGCAACCAAGTACCAAGGAGATGAGCAGCAGACGGCGTTCACAGTAGGCCTCCTGAAGGAGATGAGAACTTGGCCTAGAAGTAGGACGCTGGATGGAAAAATAAATGCCATTAATATTTTGGGGACAATTGAGGCATATGGACTATATAGTAGATAATATAGTATCGGTGTTAAATTTCTTGGGTGCAGTGATGGCATTGTGGCTACATAAGAGTGTCCTTGTTCTTGGGAAACATGCTGAACTTCTTATAGGTGAAAAGTTATGATATCTATGCTACTTTCAAATGGCTCAGAAAAAGATGTGCCTGTGTATTTGTGTGTATATATGTACATACAGAGAAAGAGAAAGAATACTGTAAAATGTTAACAATTTGTGAATCTAGGGGCAAGGTATATGAACATTTTCTGAATGTTGGAATTTTTCCCAATAAAAAGTTAGATATACAATTTTAAATATAAATAAAGACATCACAACGGCTAAACACTGGACTAGAAAAAGGTAAGTGGGAGTTGGTCAGAAAAAGACAGAGGGGAAGGCACACCAGGGAGAGGGGATGGCCAGGGCAGGGATTCTGAGGACAGAAGCTGGTATGCTCAGGGAAGGGAAGGATATAGTTCATCTTGCTCCTCTCCATATCCCCACGCCCTGAACTACTCCTGGCTTGCTTGCACACATTTGTCAAATGGATGAAAGAGTTAAACAGCATCATTTATGTAGAGAACTACAAGCAGATCAGACTAATGTGAGCATAAGGTTTGTGTTAAGGAGGGAGAACTGATGTGACCAGGGAGGCAGGCAAAGGCATGGTCATGGGGGTCTTTATATATTCTGCCAAGGTCCTGGGACTTTATCCTGTGGGCAATGGGAGCCATGAGCAGGAAGGTGAAGTGGTCAGATTAGCATCTAGAGGACCACCCGGCAGTCAGGTGTCATGGTCAGTGATGAAGCACAAGCCTGGAGGCAGGGAGACAAGGCTACCATTTCGGATGCCTTTGGCTTCCTTAAACGAAAGCCCTGACCCCAACCAGCTGAACCTATCAAGGGATTTATTATCCAACAGAACTACAGGCTCTGCAATGACCAAGAGCAGAGGAGACTGATTCACACAGACCCAGGCTGCCTCTCTCTCTCCACTCTGCCATTCTCTGTGGTGGGCTTCGTTCGCCTGCTTACCTGGCTTTCCTCACTTTTAGAAGATGGCTGCAGCAGTGCCCAGCGTGACATCCAGACACAACCACGACCACAGGTGAAAGGGAGCCCTTTCTTCTACCTCTTTCCCAGAAGCCACCCAGCAAACTCACCCTCACACCTTACTGGCCCATTCAAAAACCACTCACTGTAGAATAATAATTTATATGTGGGGAAGTCAATGACTATGACTCATCACCTCCTAACTAGAATGCAAAGGGGCCAGAAGCCTTAACTGTGATAATGGTGGTAGGGATGGAGAGATGAGAATAGAGTCAAGAAGTATATAAGGAGTTACATTGGTAGAATTTGGTGGTGGATGAGGTAGAGGAAGGAAGAAAGGACGCCCTTCCCTGTATTTTCTAACTTGGGAGAGTGGGTGGAAGGAAGTGCTACTAATTGAGATAAAGTTTATAGGAGTAGGCGGCACAAATTTGGCGAAAAGATTATTTGGGACATGCTCAATTTGAAGTGTTTGTGGGCATCAGCATAACGATGTTAGGCAGTCAGTCAAATACACAAGTCAAACTATTGTCCCAGACAGGTGGGCCACAGTCAGGCAAGGTTTTTAGAAGGGCATTGTTCCAGAAAGATATATATATATTTTTTTCAATTTAAACAGTTAATAATTGAGAGAGTCCAAATAGGATTATGTGTTCTGGCTTCTCTGGGCAAACTGAAAAATTCGGCAACACTGGGCCTGAATTCTTGTATGTCAACAATTGGCTGGAGCCCTGCAACAGCCACTCCACTTCAAGTAAGCAGGTCCCTGGCCTGCCACACTCATTCACAATCAGTTTCATTCATTTACTCTATCTGCCTGGTCCCTGTAGGCATTTCCATCTGACGTCCTGCTCAGAAATTTAGGGGAAGAGATCTGAGCTGCAGATACATATCTCGGAGTCACAGCATCTAGGTGTTATCTGAAGCCCTGACTGCCATCACCCAGAGAGAAAGTGAAAAGAGAAGGGGGTCAAGGAGGTAACCCTGAAGTCATCAATATTTTGAAAATGGGAGGAAAAGAAAATCATGCAGGAGAGAAAAGAAACAGTCAGAGAGATTAGAAAGGAATCAAGACTGCAGTAAAAAAGAAATAAAGAAAAAAAAAAAAAAAAAAGACAGCAGTAAACACAACCTACTCATGCAGGAGCCCGTAGGCTCGCAGATGCAAGTGGTTCCACCAAAGCCTCAGCATGAAATTGCTCATTGTCACATCCATCCATCTATAGAAAACAAATCCACATTTCTGTTTGTCCATTATTGCACTCAGTTCCCAAGAAGAGAGACTCCCCAAAGTGTCCACCAAAGCGGTTTTTGGCACAAAGCAGTTGTTGGTGGTTAGAAAGCACTCACAGAAAATTCTTTTCTATCCTGGGGAGTTAGGCAGGTTCCAAGGCAATGGATCCCCCTCACAGCCCCTTGTCACTAGCCCCAGGCTTTAATGGTGACACACAAAACCCTTTACTGTTTGGGGCTGTACTGAGGTCTGGGAGCTGGGGCTGGGCCTCAGTGGTGCCCGTCTGGGACCCCCACAACCACACGAGGCCCCCACGACCTCCACTTCCAGATGTGATCTCCAACTTGTCATTAAGGTAAGATGCGCCTTTTTTCCTAAACTGTGTTAGGAGAGAGGTGACACAGCCTGACATCAACAAGTAATCCCTAAGCAACCTCGTAAGCAACGGCCTCCCTGTCTCCCTTTTCCCACCCACATTTTAATCAAACTTCCTAAGCATAATTATTTGGATTTTCTCTCTCCTGTATCTTATTTATTTCATGGTAGAGTTGCTATGGGGCAAAACCAAACAGAAAGCTCTTGGGGAAAGAAAAGAAAAGAAAAAAAAAAAAAAAACAAGAGAAAGCAGCAGGAGAAATATGCCTGGAAAAGCACCCCGGGAACAACAAAGACTTAGCTGATATAAATTTCCATGTCTTAAGATTGTCTCTGATTTTAAAAATATAATAGTCTGGTAACAACCCTCTGTGACCAGAAAAATCAATATTCTTTAATTCTTTCTAAAATCTGGGGACATTAAAATCAAGACTAGGAGAAAAAGGCCGGCCTGCTGGCATTTCATGTGCTTTGAATTCTTGGTTAGATCCAGCATGCATTTCCCTAGGGCTGACATGGGATCGCCCTCCTTCAAGAACATGCTAAACACCCATCTGTCAGAAACCATTTTTGGTACTGAGGTGTTGAGATAGAGGATACAACAGACTATCCCTAGAGGTTCCAGCCTGTGTGGAAGAGCTCTGCCTCTGTGAGATGCATGCACCATTTAGTCTAGTCCTTGGCCCCTGCGTGCCAGCCACGGTGCCACCCAGTCGGGGACACTGCAGTCTGTGTCCTTGAGAAGCTCCCCTTCTCCTGGTACAGCCAGATGCCCCGACAAACAGATCGTGAGAGTAGAATGCTGACGGGAACCCCAAACCAAGCACTACTATGAAAAATATATATTTGTGGGAAGGGGGTGCTGCCGAGAGCCCCCCACCTGTACTTCCATGGGCACCTGGCGCTTACTATGTTCCTCATTTAACAAAACAGCCCCATGAGGTGGGTGTTCTCAGCGACGCCCAACTCTTCAAGGTAGTGTGGGGCAGAGCTGGGATTTGAACCCAGGTGGTTCTTTATACCAAGCAATACCTCAGGTATGACTTTGTTTTTAATATGGCCTTTCCTGATTCCCTTAACTGAAAGGTTTTTATTTGTGCTTCTCTTGAGACAATGGCTTTAATCTGGCCATGTTTGTGTACTAGTCTTATCAATCTTCCTGGCCACCTCCCACCACATCCAACACAAACTCCTCCAAAGGCAGGACCAGGCATCTCTTTGTATACTCTGGGGAGGGAGAGGGCCGCTGTGAAGAGGTAATGTCTAAGTAGAGATCTGGAGTAAGTGAGAGCAATTCCTGAGGTGAGCGGAGGGGAAGCATTCCAGGCAGAGGGCCCAGTGCATGCCAAGGCCCTGGGTCAAGAGGTGAGTTTGAGGAACAAAACCCCATCCCCACCCCGTCATTCTGTCACCCCGTTCTGATTTATTTTTCCTCACAGGACTTTCCTCTATTTCACATGATATTTATGAGTTAATTTCCTATTGTTGACACCACTGAATAGATTGTGAGTTCTATGCGGACAAGACTCTGCTTCATCACTGCCCATCCTTAGTACCCAGAACAGGTCCGGCATATGGAGGGGACACCACACGTTTCTTTAGCATTATACGTATTTTAAAGTTGTGCTTGCTTTTATTAAGTACCTATTATATACCAAGCACTGAATTAAGCACTTTATATACTTCATTTAATCCTCACAAAAACACTATGGAGGTGGCTACTCTTATCATCTCCACTTTACAGGGGATAAAACTGGGCTTAAGTAACTTGCTTAAGGTGACTAAGCCAGTAAGTGATGGAGCTGGATCTGAACCCAGGTTTGATAGGAAAGCCTGTGCCTTTTTTTTTTTTTTTTTTTTTTAATTAATTAATTTATTTATTTTTTTATTATGGGTAAAAATCAAAATTCTCACAATACATACAAACATTTGTAAAATGATATATAAATATATATGCATATATGTGTATTTGCTTACAAAAATGTTATTTTTATATATATATATACATATATTTTAAGAGGTGCTTAGATTACCTAAAATATTATACGGAACCCACTGGGATTCCCATGTTGCCCACCTCCCACACCTCCCACCACATCCAACACAAACATCTCCCATAGTGTGGCCCACCAACCTCAATGAACTTACACATCCTGGAGCCTTGCCACCAACCAGCCTGTGCCTTTTAACCAAAACTTTATTCTAATCTAACCCCACAGTGGGCACAAAAGTGCTATGCACCTGGAGGCCCTCAAAAGATATTCACTGCACTGAATTAGGTATATTCAATGTAGAAGAGGGGGCAAGTCTCAAGATGACGGAACCTAGAATTTGGAGACAGAGTTAGAAGATACCACATTCTGGGAAGGAAGCCGAAAAAGACCAACATAAAAGATATGAAGTCTGTTGGACGTACAAATTTCCCACCTAAGAAATGATGTATAAAGTGTGTGGCTCTTCTCACAAGAGCACTTCCTAAAAGCTCCTAGGCTGTCTGACCCAAAAGGAAGACATCAATTTAAATTCAGTTAACAGCAGAGGAGGTCTGACCTCAGAAATTGTCATATGATTGTGGAGAGGAGGAGCTGTGATGACAGACATTCTGGAAGACTTAAAGGGAATGCTGAAAATGGAGAACTGTTGAGAAAATTCTGGTGGAGTTTACCCAGGAAGCCCTGCACCTGGTGGACTAGAGAATTTTGGTCTGTTGAAAGGTAAATGACACAGGTAAAGCTCAAAAGGCCTTCATCCAGACAGGTTAGATAAAATGTCTCACAAAGGCTCACTAACCCCTTGGCTTTGATTTCATGCTCCCTAAGTCCCTGATACTGAGATGGAGAGTCCCAGAATAACAATCACAGACTTTCTCAGGGGTTTTTCCATCCTCCTTGCTACATCACCCATTTAACATTCAGGCTTATAAATCAGGCTCTGCTGCTGCGAGGTGAGGTGAGGACCCCCGAGCTGAGCCTGGACAGTCCTAGCTGAACTGGTAAAGCAGAGGTGCCTCAGCAGAAAGTGAGAGAGTGAGCCCCTAGATGAGATACCACCATCACATTGCCAGGTCCAGTTCTGCCTTAACCTCATCTGTAAAACGGGGATGATGTCGGTCCAACGTCTCACAGGTTATTATGCCAATTAGGTGAGATGACAGTTATATCAACTTAAATTCACTAATCCGAGAGGTTCAGTTATCACTAAATAACATCCATGATCACAGGGAAATTCAAGCTTTCAAGCTACACCTTTCCCTGCTTCATTTGTTTACGCTCATCTAAAAGGTGTTTTCTTCTCTTCTGCCATAAACATGAATTGGATTTTCCAACATCAAATCACCTTTCCCCACTCACAATTAGTAATCAAGAGCTTAAAGCAAAAGTATTTAGGCCCCCATGCACGTATTTTGGTCAATTCTTTGAAATAATAACAAGATCTTGTGTTGTAATGTGGTTTACCAACATCCATTTGCCTTCACAGGTTCTGCCTCCTGGAATTCTCCCAATGCCCAAAGACAGGCAGGAAAACAGTTACTCCCCATTTTAAGAGAGAAGGAACAGATTCCAGGAGGTTATACAAGTGACTCGGGGCTCAGGGTCCCAGAGCTACTGAAGCGGGAGCTAAACTTAACCCCAGGCTTGCTGACATCATGCCTGGAGCTCTTTCCCTTAACTGCATGCCAAGGGGGCTATGGGCCAGCCTGGCCCTATTGACGCTAAACCCTCAAGACACCAACAGAGTCAGTGTATGAATTGGACACCAGAGTGTTTATGAGGAAGTGTTCAAACCCTGGCACTCCTAACTTACCATGGTACTTTGGACTACTTACTTTGCCTCAGCTTTCTCAGCTTCAAATAGAAAGTCTAAAAAAAAAAAGCCAAAAAATTACATGGCACAATACTGAGTGATTTGGGCATTAATAATAAGCAGTGTTTTTATAATAGCTAACATTTGTAGGAACCAACAACGCTGTAGGCACATTCTTGTAGGAGGCAGCACCAGCTGGGCTCATCTCAGGCCAAGCATCTTGCCCTTGACTCAGAGTGAGGAACTTGGCTTTGTTGGTTTTTCTAGAATTGATCAGGCTAGACATACCTCTGAGACCACCCTTTGATCCATACTGACTCCTAAAATGGCCACAACAGGCCTCATAACTGCCCAGCTGTGTGAGTTATTCATCCTTCAGACCCTCAGCCTCTTGACTATTCTAATTACAAACACATTTCCCCACACACAGATTCAACCCCAAGAGAAGACAGAAAAACACTTAAGATCAACTGCGCCCTCAAAGTCAAGAAGCATCAAGGTGCCAAGAACATGACCCTTTCTGGCCTAGGTGCTGAAATAATGCCTCTACCTAGCTTCTCCAAAAACAAAAACAGCCCTTCAGAACTAGTAGAGACTTCAACCATGGGTAATTTCTGCTCTAGAGCACCTGGCTTCTTTTAATCTACCTCTACTTTGCCCAGCACCTTGGTCTAGCAATGCACCAAGGATAGGCTGCACTCCTCCTGCCTCCGAAGCATTTTAAGACAAAATGTATTTGATCAACCTGGCAGGCTGCCCCTCAGACTCCACTCCTGGGTGGTTTCAGCCTGGCACAGTTGCTTCCACTGTGACTCAAGATGGTCTCCCATGAGCGAACATACACATCAGATCACATGTGGCTGCTCCAGAAAGAGGTATTTCCAAATGACTGCTTCCTTATCTCAGGAAATGGCACCACCCTATAACTCAACATAGAAAAATCTGGGACTTACCCTTGATTCCTGCTTTTTCTTGGGCCCCTATACCCACCCTATTATAAGTTGTGTCAATTCTATCTTCAAAATACATCTCAAATCTGTCCACCTCTCTCCATCTCCAATGCCTCTTCCCTAGGTCAAGCTAGCATCAGTGCCCACCTAGACTTCTGAGCAGCCTTCTTATTGGTCTAACCAGTTCCTTCCTTGTACTCTCTGGCACCCTGTTAGTTATTCCCTGAATCCATTCTCCTCTTCTTGGAGAGTGGAGAATGTGGCCAATCACCAAGAGACTGCATTTCCCAGACTCCCTTGCAGCTAGGATAGTTTTGTAGCCACATATTTGCCAACCAAATGTAAGTGGAAATGATGTGTGCAAATTTTGTATCACTTTCTTAAAAGGAAATTGCTTCCCAGGATTTCCTCTTATTCCCTTTCAGTGGGCTAAAATGTGGATATGGAACTGAGCCAGTTCTGACCATGCACAGGAACATGGCACCCTAGGGGAAGGGGAAAAACAAGATGGAAAGAACCTTGGTTCCAGAAGGATCTCAGGGAGCAGAGCTTCCTACCAGTCTTGGATCACTCTGGCTGGTATGATGAGATGAGACTGGAGGATGGCAAAACTAGAAGAGAGATCAGTGACAAGGTTACTATAGAAACCCACATGAGAAATGGTAACATAGACAAAGGTGGCAGCACTGGAAATGGTGAGATGTGGTCAGATTCTGGATATATTTTGAAGATACAGTCAATGGTATTTTCAGATAAACTCTACTTGGGATGTGAGAGAAGAGCAGAATCTACAATGACTCCAAGGTTTTATGGCCTGAACAAGTGGAACAATGGAGTGGCCGTGAACTGAGACGGAGGAAAACTGAGGGTGGAGCAAATTTTTAGGAAAAAAATCAGGAGTTAAATTTTGCACATGCTTAAGTACAGAGGCTACCAGCACCTGAGCTGAGGGGTCAAGACTGTGACCTTGATCACTTAAGCCTCTATACCTCAGTTTTCTCATCCATGAAATAAGGACTAATAAATAGCCCCTATCTCATAGAGTTGATGTAAGGAGGAAACACATGCATTCCAGACTTCCTTTTATGCTATCTGATTCCAAAAGGCTCAGTACATGTGAGATCAGGAAGAAACCTTCTCTCAACTCTATGCCTGCTTATTCTACCTCAAAAATACTAAGCCTCCAAGATTTTGAAAGTAGAGATGTGGTTGTCTGCTGTGGTTTGGGGACAGCTGTAAGGAAGCTTTCAAAGCAGCTGGTATAGGCACATAACCAGAACATTTTCTTCACCTCAGATGCCTGGCAAAACAAGGCTTGCAGTGAGACGGGAAAGGTTTTAATTACAGGACCACCTGTCCAGCCATCTGAAGCCAACCCTAGCCCTCTGGCTGGTTCCCTATGGGCAATGGAGCATTTAGGGGAACCATGCTTAGAGTCTCTAACATCTTTCACATTTCATAGCACTGATAATCAAGGAGAATTTTAGCAACTCTCAAAAACAGCCTCCATTATTGCTTGCCCTCTGCGTTTGCTATTTAGGACAGAGACAGGACACTCAGCATTTGGGTCATGAAGAAGTGGAACTTTCCCCTTCCCTTTCATGTGTTCAGGATAAGGTGGCCTCTAACCCCAAATGAGCTCATGCTCTCCAAACTAACTACAGACCCAATTTCCCTTCCAAATAGAGATAAACGGCTTCTAAATTATAAATTGTCCATTGACTTTTTAGACTGACAACTATGTGCAAGGAGAGCTGGATATATTCAAACATTCAAGCTAAGAATCCAAATTAATAGAAAGTCCCAACTCTCAACATAAAAATAAAAAGTAAAAGCAACAAACCATTTTTAGGGATGTCATTTACTTATACCATGTATGAATATACAAAAATTCAAATACTTCCCAACTTTAGCCCTTTTTTTAAAAGGCCACGGGTTAAAAAAAAAAAAAAAAAAAAAAAAAAAAAATGCACCCAAGAACAAATAGGGCCAGGATCAATTAAATTGAAGATGCTGGTATACACTGGTTCATTGTTCATTAAAAGAGTTTTCTCTTCATCCTGGGCCCATAACTAAACTACATTTTCCAGCCTCTCTTGCAATTAGGTGTGCCCATGGGACTGAGTCCAGGCAGAGGAACCTAGCAAAAGTCATGCGTGCCACTCCCAGGCCTCCCATGACCCTTCTCTATGCTCCTTCCCCTTCTGTGTGGCCCTGGAAGCTACATGTTGAAGAGGGTGGAGCCACAAGATGGCAGAATCCTGGGAACCAGAATCGCTGTTCAGAGATGAGCCACCTGCTGATCAGGAACATCCATTTCAGACTTTCATGAGTGAGAAATAAAATATGTGTTAAGCCACTGAAATGTTGATGTTTATCTGCTATAGCAGCAAGTGTTACATTAACGAACACACAGCTCAAATACTATCTACCACCCCTCCCCAGACATTCTCGTTTTGGCATTTGCAAATACTGGGCTCAGAGAGTCTGCCCAAGGTCACATGGCTAGTAGGTATTCGAACCCAGATGCCACTGCTGTGTGCTCACTCCCTCTTTCATCGACACTGAACCCCCATTCTGCAAGGTAGGTGTTTCTAAAAGTTCTCCTTCTTCCAGGCGAATGCTACTGCTGCTATTTTTCTACTAATGCAGCTTCGTGTGACTTTTTTGCATTTGTCAGCAAGAATTGTGTGAATTAAAATTCATTGAATTCGATCTTCTCTGTTGTATAGAGCAGGTATTATTCCCATTTTCAAGATGACAAATGGAGACTTGCTAGGGTTATACAAACAGAACCCAAAACATAGGCCTCCCTGTTTCCAGATTCAACAACCCCACCTTGACCCCACTTGTCTCTGTTTGTTTCCATTGTTAATATGAAGACTTTCCTCCTGGGCCAGGGTGACTTCCCACCATTTGCCAAATATACACGCATCCCTACCCCCACTCCCTTGCTCTCTGCCCTGGTGGACACATGATACCGTTTAAACCTATTCAGAGGTTAACCTGTAATCTTGGTGTCAGTTGGTGGCTAATAGCTGCCTTGCAACTTCAGTAGATGCGCCAAATCTCTGGCAGGTGCAGACAAGCCGTGGAGAAACCCACTTTGAATCTCAGCCTGCTGGAACCGTCCCTATGTTATAAACCAAACTAAATGCAGTGATTCCATCATATAAGGCCTTTAGTTTTATCTGGAATGCTACAGAGATTTTTTTTTTTTTTTTTTTTTCCAAATAAACCAACCTTTGTTTCAGATGTTACAAAAAGGTTCTCTAAACTTTCATATGGGACTAATCAATTGTTCTTCTCAGCCAGGATATATTAATATTACACTACAACAAAAATTTGAAATACAGCTATTTTGCAAGGAGAGAGCAATCTAGAAGCAAGGATTTAAGTGCCTGACAAATAACGTTTCCTCCAGATTCTAGCCTTAGTCCCCTTTAATTGATGTTGATCATGGTGTTTTGAATGATCAGTGGTCCTGTCTTCAATGGGACTTCTATCTAGAAGCCAGACTTTCTTACTTCCCTTTCTAGTCAACTCTTACAGCTCTCCCTTCCCTTTCCCTGGGTCCATGCTATTTCACATGAATGCTTACTTCTCCAGCATTCTCTTCCCATTCCAGGCATAGGGACTTGAGCCCACGTTCTTCCTGTCTCCTTTCACCCAGACTGTTTCAGCTTATTTGGCTCACAGAGCCCGTCCAATGCCCTCAGGCAAGTGCATGAGTAGGGAGCCTGATGGAGTGAGAGCATCACAGCGTCACAATGGGCCAAGCCCTTCTGCACATCAGCCACCCCTCCCCACGAGGCCCGCAAGGGACACGGAGGCACAGAGAACAAAGCAAGGCAAAACAACGCTTTATTATTAGTCTTGGGCTCCAAGCAGAACTCCAGCAAGACCAGCCCAGACCTGAGCTCCCTTTCCAGAGTGCCCCAAAGCCTGTCCTTGAATATTCACTCCCAGGCCCAAATATGAATCTCCAACAAGAGCCAGCCTCTATTATGACACACCAGAGAGAAGAGCCAGCAAGAGAAATAAGGCAATGCAACCAGGGCCTAGAATGGAACAGACCAAGGCCACCTCTCCACTTTGCCACCCAAGGAGAAAAAGTAGGTGTGTTTGAAGGAAAGAATGAAAATGAATGAATGAATGAATGCATGAACGAATGAACAGATGACCAGACAAAGAAACAAGGAGGAGAAGAAAAAAGGACAGGCAGCCAGGCTCTCTCTCAGTGAGTGCAGGTCTTGGTCCAAATTACTTCTCAGCCTCCTAGGGGAAAGGGCAAACAGGGGAGAGAAGGCCCCGTAGCTTACCCCTTGGGCAGCAGGGAGTGAGAAGGCAGCAGGAGAGAGCTCCTGGAGGAAGAGCGCCCAGACGGGCTTACCATTCTGAAAACAGGAAGGGCGAGTTGGCGAGGCCCAGTCTGAGGCTGCTCTGGCCTCCGCTGGCCGTGAATGCCTCCTGTACCTCCCCCAGGCTTTCCACACATAGGCTCACATTCTCAACCCTTCCTCTTGGCCCTGGTCCCATCGGAGTATCAACACCACGTCCCCTATGTCCACACCTGGGGGAGGTCTGGGGAAGGGACATGGAAAGGTACAGAAGCTGAGAGGGACCTCAGACTCATTCTCCTAGAGGCCCATGTTGCATAGCTGCCTGCATTTCTAAGCCATAAATTCTGACTTCAGTTTTGCCCCCCCCCCCCCCAAAAAAAAAAAAAAAAACCTGGAAGGGCTTGGCCATCTGCTTCCTGCTACCTTTCTTCTTTCACGATATGTTCTTCAAGCAAAACTCAGTGACTTTTGGTGTGAGGCAGCAAGTATGGTGGTTAAGGGCCCAGGCTCTGGAGTCAGATGGCTTGGGTTCAAATCTTGACGCTGCCACTTACTAGCTGGGTGACTGTGGGCAAGTTTGTCAACTCCTCAGTCTTAGATTCCTCATACATAAAGCAGTGAGAGTTTTGGGGACTGAATCAAGTCCCCCACAAAAGGTATGTTCAGATCCAAACCCTAGTCCCATGGGTGTGAACCCATTTGTAAATAGGACCTTTGAAGATGTTATTACCTAAGTATAACTAGGGGCAGGCCTTAATCCAATATGGCTGAAGTCCTTATAAGCAAAGGAAATTGGACAAGGTGGGTGGCCAGAAGCTAGAAATCAATGGAACCTGTTAGAGAATGGAGACGACGTCGCCACGTGCATTGCCATGTGAGAGAAAAACCCAGGAAGGACCCCAGGATCTCCGGCCGCCAGCCCCAGACCACCACAGTCTTTGGGGAGAAAGCATGGCCTTGCTAACGCCTCAGTGTTGAGCTTCTTCTAGTCTCAAAACCATGAGCCAATAACTCCCCACTGTTTAAGCCAACCCACTGCATGGTATCTGTTTTAGCAGCTGGGAAACTAAACCAGGGAGCAGCAGCAGCAGGGGTGAAGATGAGAAGAGACAAGGCACGTGAAAGGCCGAGCACCGGGCTGGGCACGTGGTGAGCTGCAGAAAACGGGGCTGCCATGCTGCTGCTATCACTTTATTCCTCTCTCTGCTGTAACAATACCACCACCACTATCATCATCATCATTATTCCTGACACGGCTTCCCGGGGGCAACCAGACCACGGCCACCCAGCTTTTTGCTCCCTTTGCTTCTCCACAGCAGATGGTCCTTGCCTACAAAGGTGAATTCAAAGTCCTTCCTCACACCAAGAGCCTCTCTCACACACAGCACATCTGGAGCAACGCTAAAGGACACGGGTGCCATTCACTTCAAAGACCACAAACTGCTAACGGGCTGCTTCCCTGACGGCCGTTCCCATGAGAGGACATAACCCCAGAGTTCCCTGACCCACCCCTCAAACCAAATGCCCAACTTGCCTCTTTCCTTCCCCACCCCCACTGCGTTTTACAAATTTCTTTGAAGAGAAAAACATGGGTTTGCTAAGCCTTCTTCTAGTTCACTGACTCACACTCCTGCCTCCAATGAATTCTCTGGTAGTTGTTACAGTGTTTGAAGAAATGTTATAAGCAGAACTGTTAAAAATAGTATCAGAACAGAAATTTATACCTTAAACAAATCATTTCAGCAGATGGGACTTAAAGCGTTTATTATCCCTCTCTGGTCTGGGACTTTTCAAATGCTGCATTTCCAGCCGACCAGACTGGGAGCTATCTGATAGTACCTCTCTGACCAATTACATACTAATTAAAAGACTTCGGTGTGGGCTGGAAGTAGCAGCTTTGCATATGGACTTTAATTACTGGGCCCCGGTTTTGCCAAGAAAACACAAAGGGCTTTTCTGGCTGGATGCTGAGGCTTAGAATGAACATATGGCCTGCGTGGGAGGGGAGGGTTAAGAGTGTAATCCTAAACAGGAAGTGGGGTACCCCCCACCCCCGCCATAATCTCCTGAAAGTAACTATGTACCAGGATTATCCAAAATCCCTGATTCAGCCCCCAGAACAAAGGGCATCCTGAGTGGGCAAGGAAGGAGCTGCCAGCCTGGACACATCATTTGATCCCCAGGCTGTCGCTGGGTTAGAATTCTTTCTTGTCCCTCTTGCGTTGTCTTATTGCTTTTTAGATCAGAACCTCGGGACTCTTTCTGGGTTTCATTGTGCCTGGAGTAACCCAGTATTAATTTTTGGCTTCCCAGATCCCATTTCTTGGTCCTCCAGTTATACCCTCCCAGTCTCTGCAGTTCACAGGCTTAGGTAGGGATACATCTCAGGCTCCAAGGAGGAGCGTGTGGTCCAGCCCTGACCAATCACCACAGTCTTAACCCTCTGGCCACAGGATTTGCATGAAGAATGGGCTTTTGACCCAAACAGGTATAATCAGCATGACTCCTAGGATGTGTATGGGAGCTTATGCTTGAGTAGACGTGGTCTCTATCAAAGCTGGGGGTTGAAAGGTGATAAGTAGTCATCTTGCTGCCACAAGAGAAGAGCAGATCTGAAAATGGAGACAACTCAGGGAAACTGAACCAAGAGAAGCACAAGTAGTGACAGCATTTGAGGTCCTAGATCAAACTATTCCTGAATGAATCCGCTCATGAGTTTTCAGTTATATGAGCCAATAAATTCCATTCTTACTTAAATTGGCTTCACTTGGGCTTTCTGTCAATCTGCAACTTAAAAAAATCTTATCTGATAGAAATAAGATTATAAGGCAGGAAGTTAAAACAACCAACCAACGCCACAGGGATTCAGCCTGCTAAGAACATACTTGCTGCAGCCTCTGTGGAGCCCTGGGGACCTTGTCCCACAATCAAAGAATTCTAGAGCTGACAAACACCTTGTGGACCAAAACTTCCTTTTCAACCCCCTTTGCTGACTTTCTTTTTTCTTTTTTTTTTTTTTTAAAGATTTTATTTATTTATTCATTTATCTCCCCCCCCCCCTGCTTGTGCTCGCTGGGTCAGCTAACCACGCCGTACAGGCGGGCCTGCCTTCACCAGGAGGCCCCGAGAACCGAACCCAGGGCCTCCCATATGGTAAACGGGAGCCCTACTGATTGAGCCACAGCCGCTTCCATGACTTTCTTTTTTTATACAGGTTTGAATACCAAGACGTAAGCAGGAAGGAAGTCCCTCGGTTACCATAAGCAAGAGAGAAACTCTTCTTCCTAGTATTGCCTCAATGCCTTGCATATAGTTGGTGCTCAACAAAACCTTTTTGAGTGGACACTACAGGTTCAGGCACAAATAACCAATCTCTCAAAAATGCAGCTACTAAAATAGTCACCTCTTCTTTCTATATGCAAAGTATCTCTTCCCGTAAATTCCTTAATAGCTTACCCTCACCTCCTACAACAATCTCCTTCTCTCTTTCTTTCTTTGCTGACACTAGCCTCTCATTTCTCACTGTCCCCATTTTACCCTTTAAATTGTTCAAAAGCTTTTCTTTACTTTATTCAATTCTTCATTGCCTAAAGGCACTTGAAAATTACACCTAGTTAATTTCTCCCTTCAACTTCTGCCTCAAACCATGAGTCCTCTACCAATTCTTACCCATCCTTACCCATCCTTCATCTAACTTCAGATATCGTTCCATTGCATCAACAGAGCATTTTTTCACCCCTTGCCCCCAGCAAGCATGCACATACAACTAAAAATCAACTTCTTACAAATGAGTTATCAACATCTTTATGACTATCAAGAGATATTACTTTCTAGGTTCAGATCTCAATAGCCATCTGAAGTATCTTTAAATGGTTCAGGGTGGTAGTGGAAAAGTCTAATTGCCTATTTGTTGCCGACTCCTTATATAACATGATCAGGTACTTAAACTTCCTACGACTAAATTCCCCCTATTTCTATAACAGATTAATGCCATTTGCCAGCATATAATATTAGCCAAGTTCTGGTAACTCACAGATGGAAAGCTTCACGTAAATGTTAAACAAGGTTATTACTCTCGGGAACCCAGTATGAAGTTGGCAGCCCTTAAGAATTACAATTATTATTTTTATATCCCTTTTAGAGTGTCTCAGGAACTTACAGGTCTTCAGAGAAAAAGCTGTGGGATTTTGGATGAGATTCACAAACGCAATTGCTCTCTAGTCCAAGTGAAACCTTTTATTAGAACTTTGGACTGAGAAGGTGGAAAGTTAATTCAGTATATAAAATAAACAAATGATACCTTGGATTCACACAGGCTCCTTGTCACAAAAGTCTGCAACTGCTCACACGAATCATCAGTGTCCTCTGTGACGATGTTTTTCTAGGGTGAGAAACACAAATAAAGAAAAATTTAAAGACATTGCAGATATAAATCTAGGCTTCCTTTCTTATTACCGTTGTTAACAATTCTATTTAGGTCATTTCCTTAGTAATCTTCTTAACATCCAGTTTCAAAACTGTAAGTCAGAATGGGAACTGGAAACCTACCGTTCCCGGCCTAACTTCTTTTACTCTCTGGGGACACAAACTTTGTGTACCCTCTCCCATTCCTTCAACCACTTCCTACTTTCTTCAGCTCCAGCCCAGCACCCCACTCGCCCAGGTTGTCCCTCTACTTCCAGAGGGTTGGGGTCTGGCTTGCTAAGAGGCCACCAAGGGGACAGATGACACAACCCTGACAGGTAGAAGAGTTAATTCCCCATGGGGTGAATCTTATCAGTGGGGAATGAGGGCCAGGCAGGGTGGGGAGAGAGACAGGTTCCCCTATTTCTTTCTCCTAACCTTGCTGAGGTACAATTCCTCCCCGCAAATTCTGCAGTAGCCCGCATGCCGAGTGACCCGCCTGGTCTCTTCATTGCTTATTTTGAAATGGTAACCAACATGTGAAACCAATGCATCCTATTGCATCTTCCCGTGCCTGGCTCATCTCCCCTCCCCCTCATCATCCTGGGCTTTCACCTGCCAAATAAAGTATTAGCAGCTCAGTTCTTGCTTGCCTTCCGGAGGACCAGACTAAGAGTCTTATTTTCCCTAGTCCAGTGTTTCTCAGGGTGTGATCTGCAGACCACTTCCATCAGGATGCTCCAGGGTACCTGCTGAAAAAGGCAGATTCCCAGGCCCGCTGCAGAGATTCAGCTTCACTAGGTCTAGGAATCTGCAGTCTTAATAGACTCTGCAGGTGACTCCTAAACCCTCTAAAATATGAGCAGCACTGGTCCAAGCTCCTCCAGTGTCCCCTAAAAGGACTTTCTGGTCACCCAGACAAAGCCCTGGGGTCGTTCCCCGTTATCCCTCATTCTTGCTGGGTCCTACTGATATTTACCAATGCAATAGCTCTTGCTTCTGCATTTGTCCTTCCTCTTTATGTCCCACTGCCCTAGTTTGACCTTATCCCCTTTTACCTGGCATATATCGTCAAAGCCTCCTGAATGGTCTCTCCATTTACCCTCTTCCAAAATGAGCCTAAAAATCGAAGTTCAGGCTGCATGTTTAACAGAGCACCTACAACAGTGCAGTATAAGAAGTGGGTATTCAAACTCTGTCAGAGACTGTGAAAAGACCCTGAGGTCGTAGGCCTTCAGTCGCATACAATTAAGCTTCTGCTGGATTTATGATCCTTCCCATTTGCTGTGTTTCTTTCTTCTATCACTGCTACACTCACTTTGCTGATCATGACTATCTGTATTGTGAACTCCCTGTGAGAAGGGGCCAATCCATCCATTTCCACATAATCCCATATGTATTGGGGCACACTACACTATTTGATGCTTCATACAGGCTGGTGACAGATGGGGTAACAGAAAAATGTATTCCCTTTCTTTCTCTCTTTCCCTTTCAACACTCCATACTCCTCAATTCTCCCCTCTAATTTGATAAACACTTCCACCATAGCTTGAACACTCCTATGTGCCTTTCTGTGTGATTTTGGCCAAAATCCATTTTATTGTACCTGTGTCCTATTTATTTCCTTCTCCAGTTGACTATTCTTTCTGACTTGAGAAACTGAAGTAAAAATGTTCTCCCCATCATAAGGACACAAATTGTATTGCTTGCCTCTGATAATTATAGCTAACATTTATTAGCATTTACCCTAAACTAACCCTTTACATGCATTTTCTCCTTTAGTCCTTTCAAAAGCCTTTAATAAGTAGGTACTATTTTTATTCACCTTTACAGATGAGGAAACTGAGGCTTTTAGAGTTTATAACTTGTCAACAGAAGTATTGAAGCTTGTTTGATACAAGGTCTAGGATCTTAACCACACTGCTACTTTCTTTCCCTAGTGCCAAATGATCCATAGTGAGTTTCCAATATGAACTCCTCATGCTGAGCAAGTCTCTAAATCGATATAAGTCGATCTATAATGAAAGCATGTGACTGATTTCATCTGTTTCCCTAGCCTTGTAGCCCAGGTCCCCTGCTCATTCTCAAATCAACCCTTTGATTTTTGCAGATCTGACTTTGCAGTCCCATTTGCTACAGTTACATCATCTAAAGCAGCCATTCCACTTCTGAATAATACACGCAGTCTTCACTTTTTCTTACACCAACGCCCTCCACGCCATCCCCCCCTAAAGCCCTGCGTCATACTCTTTCATGTTGACATCTCAACCACTATATACTAGGCTCTTAGAGCCATCCTCAGTGACTCACAGTCTCCACGAAAAAAAATCTGTGTGGGTACTTGACAGTGCCTTCTTTGAAATCTCCTTCTGAAGAATAGCCCTCAAATCTCTCATTAAACTATTCTCTTCTCAGTCACTCTGTGTGGACACTCTATTTCCTTCTATTGCTACTGTCTTTGTCCTTTGGAGCCTTTAAAACTTACCAAGATTCGAGCCAAGGAGCAAGCTTAATTAATTGGCTTAGCATGCCACTTGTTTCATCAAGGTATAGATCCAATCCACTGTTTTTAACAGTCCTGAAGGAGCCTGTGATGATACTGTTTCCCTCATTGGGTCCTTAGGTCACGGTGACTGTCCCCCCACTCCAAGTTTAATTCAACTTTTAATTTTAAGATTGGCTTTCCAGCTATCTTGTTCTCCCCAAGCCTGCACATATGGAACCATTCACAAAGTGGTGGCTGAAATTTCTGCTAATTCAAATGGAATGCTAGGGATGGAGGCCATTGGGAGGCTCTCAGCTTCCCCCAAGTCCCAGGGCAAGGAGTAGTTCTACTCCAATAAATGTATGTGTGCATTCAGCCAGCAAACATTCTAGAGGGTTCCTCTGTGGGCAGAGCCCTGAACTAGGGGCAATGTCTGTACATGCCTCAGCGCCCCGAGCCTCGTATATGGAGACGTTGAGGCATGTGCAGACATGGACAGCAAGCTCCTATGTCCACATCCAGTCAATGCGGTTCACAAGGAAAACCAGGAGTTCAGGCACCTTACTCTTATCATCATCTGCCTAGCCACTCTGCCTGGGAAGGGTACAGAAATCAGGGGGGGCGCAGCAAGGAAACTGGGGTGAAACACATGAAAACAGATTCTTCCATCCATCTGCCAATAAGCATTTATGAAACACGATATAGTCATACCTGTATATAAATGCATGGAAGAAAGACCTGGAAACACACACACCAAATGGATAACAAAGGTCACCTTTGGGGCGGATAGTAGGATGGAGGATGGGAGAAAAGGGACCAGGAGGATAATGAAAAGGGACTTCCACTGATGTAAAATCATTTTAAAGTGTTCACCTATAAAAGGAGAAAACACACACACTCATGCTAATGAGGAAGAAGGCAGTATGCAAGGCATAATGGGCCTGGCTTTCCTGTTTGGTAAGAATCCTCCTGTCCAGAGGTCTTCTCTGTGACCTAGAACTGTAACCGCTGTGCAGGCACCGAGAGCTTGTCTATTGCATTACTACCTGTATTTCCAGGACTTAGCATGGTGCCTGGCAAACAGAAGATGCTCAGACATTGGTTGGTTAGATGAGTGAATGAATGAGTGAATAAGTGGGGGGCCCAGAACCCAGCAGAAAGGTCTGTGAGAAGGTCTAACTGACCAGGAGTTTTAGTTGAAGTCTCAAGACACAAATCTGGAAGACTTTCTGTGGAATAAAGCCTGAGTATGGGCAAGGGGGAAATCTGCATGGCTCAGAGGCTTAAATCTGCATGACTCTTGATTCTGTCTCAGGAGAAGGGCCTGAGGGGCCACAGCTCCGGAAGTGGAGACTAAGGTTCCATGGCTTACAAGTGACACTAACATTCCCGACTCTCTCTGCCACCAGATAAACAAGGACCACAAGCCCTTGTTTCCCACCAGTAAAGACCCTAACCTCCTAAATCATGTAGGGATATGGGATAGAAAAGACTCAGCATAGCATGAAGGTTAAGACATAGGCTCTGACTCCAGACTGTCTGGGTTCAAATCCCAGCTGGATCACCCGGTGGAAAGAGTTAACCTCTCTATGCTCCAATTTCCCCTCCCTTAAAATGAGGATGGTCCAAATACCTTCTTTTTTTTTTTTTTAAGATTTATTTTATTATTTATCCCTCCAACGCTGTTTTGCGCCCACTGTCTGCTCTCTGTTCGCCTTTTTTTTTAGGAGGCACTAGGAACCGAACCCAGGACCTCCCATGTGGGAGGCAGACACCCTGTCACTTGAGCCACCTCCACTCCCCCAAATACCTTCTTAAGGGATTACTGTAAGGATGTGTATGAGTCAATTGTGGAAAACACTTGGAATGGTGCCCAGTACATATTATTATTTTAAACAGTTTTTGGTAACTCTCAGTTCCCAATGTTTATCCTCCAGTTGCTCAACTTTACCCTCAGATTATCAGTCCCTTCTTTAGGCTTTCTGATCACTGAAAAGCAACATCTCCCCAGTCCATGAGAATTCAGCAACTTCACATCCTTCTGTGTAAATGACAAGCGCTAACACTACAACAGGAAGAAGATGTCAAGAAGATAACAGAGACGGTAGGATTTCCTGGGAAAGATGTGCTGGCCTACGCTGCAAATTTTGGACTCAGCCAGCCCCCACAATTACGTAAGCTGATTCTTTGTAAGACATCTCTCAATATATCATATCTCCTACTTTTGCTCCTCTGGTTCAATTTTGACTGATACAATCATTTCCCAGAAGTGTTAACTTGGGGATGCAATGAAGCATCCCCAAGTTTTCCATATAAAGCACTTTTAAGGATTAACAGGCTACACATGGGTACCAGATTATTTTTTCCTCCTTCTCCATTCAAGCCCTTGGAAAAATAGTTGTTTACTCTCCCATCCCGGGCATGGATTTCTCCCATTTGAATCCACCCTTGTCTACCTCCCTCTCTGCTGTTATGTCCTCATTTACAGCCCTCACAAGTCATGTTAAACCCTCTCTGTTTCCTGCCTGGCATTTCCGTGGGAGAATGGCAGAAAGAAGACCAGATTCAAAGCTGTGCCAAGGCAAAAGGACTTGGAGCCTGGGTGAAGGCAGTGGCAGAGAAGATGGAGAGGAAAAGCCAGAGGAGGCTGACCCTTCTATGGAAAACTTCAAAACTTAGGAGGGAGGAGTTGAAGGTGACTCTATGGTTTCTAATCTCATGGATTCAGTAAGCACAGAGGAACTGTGCTTGAGATGGAGAACTTAAGTGCTGTAAATCTGTGAGGAAAGGTAATAAGTTCCACTTAAGACCCATTAAGTTTGCAGTGCCCACAATATCCAGACAGTATATGTATAAATCAAGGTTCTCAGTTGCAGAGAAAAGAAATCAACTCTGGCTAACTTAAGCAGATAAGGAAATTATTAAAGGATATCTGGCAGCTCACAGAATTTCCAGAACAGCCAAAGAACCTGGCGCCTCTGCAGCCAGGAGCAAACACCAAATTCATTCCAGGCCTAGTGTGGTACAGAACCTCTTACCAGCACCACTGGAAAGGGACTCTGTAGTTGATAGTCCTGACTTGGCCTTGGCTTCCAGAAGCCACTACCCCCAAGAACCCAGATGTGGCCACCACTGCCAATCTCAGCAAGCTGGATCCAACATAGGCCCTGCTCTCCATTTCCCTGCTTCTGATCGGAGTATGGGCATATGCATCTGACTGGTGAGGCATCTGACTGGTGCAATGAGCCTATACTCGAGCTGCCAGGCTGGACAGGGAGTGAGCTTTGGGGATTGGCCACCTTCGGGGTGGGAACTGGGTCCTGCCTCATAAGGTAGAAGATTCCACACACACATAGGAATGATGTTCAGATGTTGGGCAGCCAAAAGGAATAACAAATGCCTGCAACCATATAGTCAGAAGGCTTAGAAACAGAAATGTTATAACAGCTCCTACTTTTAGGCGCTTACCATGCGTCAGGAGCCATATAAAATGTTTAACTTCATTTACAGTGTTTAAACTACCCAGAAAGTATGAAATGGAAATAGAGAAGAGAGCTAGGCAGAGCATATCCATTTATGAGGGTGACCAGCCACCTTGGTTTCCCCGAAACTGAGGGGTTTCCCACCATGTATGACTTTCAGTGCTTAAACTAGGGAAGTCTCAGGCAAACCAGGATGTTGGTCACCCTTGTCTTGTTAGACAAACCTGGGTCCAAATTCTGGCTTTTCCATCTGGGTCAACTGACTTAACATCTTAGGGCCTCAGTTTCTAAAAATGACCAAAATACCTACTCACGGGATTGTTGTGGCAGATTAGAGATGATACATATGAAGAACATAGCACATTGCCAGGTACATATTAAGAGCCCAACAGATGTTAAAAATTATTCTTATTAACTTCCATAAGCCAAAGTTTGCCCACATAATGGTAGAAGCAATAAATGGTAGAAGCAAGATTGGAATGCAGGACTAAACAACTCCAAGCCATCCTTTAAATTCCTAGGCATTCACGCATTCATACCCAGATGATGGCTGAAGCTGCAGGAAGAAGAAAGAAAAAGGACAAACCAGGTTCAATACTATCAGACATCCTAATATTAGAGGTAGCTAAAGAGGCAGGGCCAGCAAAGAAAAACTGAAGAAATAGATATTATTGTGAAAATGGAGTAATTACAAAAAGTCAGAGATGGCCAATGGGTTAGGAACACACATTGTTTTTGTAATCAGAAAAAAAGTTAAAAAGCAAAATTTGAGGGATGTCAACTTCAGCCATGATGGACTAACAGGAATGGATTTTACTTCCTTACCTTAAACAACTAGAAAAAGCACAAAATTTATGAAACAGCAGTTTTTGTACATTGGACAACAGGAAACACAAGGCAATGATCCTGTGAAAGGAAAACAAACAAGGTGAGCCCTATCAGGGCCTAGCTTACCTAAATTACCAAGCTCTTACCAAAGCCAATAAAGATACCACAAGAAAGGAAAATTATAGGCCCAAATCCTTTATGAATATAGATGCAAAAATCAACAAAATACTAGCAAATTGAACACACAGCACTTCAAAAGAATTATACATCATGATCAAATGGGATTTACCCAAGGAATGCAAGGTTGGTTCAACATAAGAAAATCATTTAATGTAAAGCACCACATTAACAGAATGAAGGGAAAAAAACACATGATCATCTCAATTGATGCAGAAAAAGTACTTGACAAAATCTAGCACCCCTTCTGGATAAAAACACTCAGAAAACTAGGAATAGAAGGAAACTTCCTCAACATGATAAAAAGTATATATGAAAAACCATCATTCTCGATGGTGAAGGACTGAGAGCTTTCCCCCTAAGATCAGGAACAAGACAAGGAGGCCCACAATCACAGAAAAATAAATAAATAAAAGGCATCCAAATCAGAAAGAAGAAGTAAAACATTTCCAATTTGCAAATGACATGATCCTATATATAGAAAATTCTGAAAAATCCACACAACAAAGCCACTAGAATTAATAAAAGAATTTAGGGAAGCGGCTGTGGCTCAATCAGTAGGGCTCCCATTTACCATATGGGAGGCCCCGGGTTCAGTTCCTGGGGCCTCCTGGTGGGGGCAGGCCCGCCCGCACGGCGTGGTTAGCTGACCCAGCGAACACAAGCAGCAAGGGGGGGATAAATGAATAAATAAATAAAATCTTTTTTAAAAAAAAATAAATAAATAAATAAAATAAAAGAATTTAGCAAAGTAGCAGGGCACAAGATCAACACACAAACATCAAAAGTGTTTCTGTACAATACTATTGAACAATCTAAAGGAGAAATCAAGAAAAACATTCCATTTACAATAGCAACTAAAAGAATCAAATATCTAGGAATAAACTTAACAAAGGATGTAAAGGACTTATGCATGGTAAACTACAAAACATTGCTGAAAGAAATCGAAGATGACATATAAATGGAAGAACATTCCGTATTCAAGGATTTGAAAACTAAATATAATTAAGATATCAATTCTACCCAAAGTTATTTACAGATTCAATGCAATCTTAATCAAAATCCAACAGCTTTCTTTGCAGAAACGGAAAAGCCAATCATCAAAATTATATGTATGACACAAAAGGACAAATACTGTATGATCTCATTGATATGGAATAACGAGAATAAGCAAACTCATAGAGGCACAATCTAGAATACAGGTTACCAGGGAACAGAGTAGGAGTAGGGAACAAGGAGTTAAGGCTTAAAATGTAGAGTTTCTATTTGGGACAATGGAAAAGTTTTCATAATGGGTGGTGGTGATGGTAGCACAACATTGTGAACGTGATGAACAGCTCTATATTACATATTTGAATACGGTTTAACAAAGAAATGTTAGATTGTATATATAGTACTAGAATAAATTTTTAAAAAAATCCATAGCACTGCACAACACAGGAAACCCTAAGTTAAAATATGGACTAGAGTTAAAAGTACAATTATAAAAATGTGCTTTCATAAAGTGTAAAAAATGTACCACACCAAAGCACCAAGAGGGTGGTTTATGGGAATCCTACATTTTGTGCAGGATTGTTTTGTAAACCCACAACTTCTCTAGTTGAAAAAAAAAAGATACCCAGTAACCCTTATCAATCCAAGTGGAACAAGGATTGGAACAGAAACCATAGCCACCGTTCTGCCATCACAGCTATTACCTTGAGACATAAATTTACCTTATCTGCTTGGCCACAACAAATATTAAACCCAAACTCTCCTTAAAATGAAGTCCTAGTCTCTATTCTAGTTTTCCTGTCATGATAATAGAACAGACAGTGCTAACATTCTGCAGAGTAAATACACTCACATACCACAACCCAATCTCCAAATTTTATTTCCAATAGGACAGGAAGTGGCTGCTCAGCTCCAGGAACACAGGAAGGGTGGGAAGAACCTTGCTGTGGGAATTACTACTGAGATTGGAAAAACAGTAGCCAAATAGAGGAATAATTAATTAATTAATTAATTAGGCAACTCTCAGTGATACCATTAAAAAAAAAAAAGTAAGGAGCCCCAGAAAGCCAAAATCATCTTGAACAAAAACAGTTGGAGGACTCACACTTCCGATTTTAAAACTCATTACAAAGTTACAGGATTCAAAAGATCAAGGACAGGGAAACAGATGTGGCTCAAGTAATTGGGCTCCCATCTACCATATAGGAGGTCCAGGGTTCAATTCTCGGGGCCTCCTGGTGAAAGGCAAGCTGGCCTGCACAGCAAGCTAGCCCAAGTAGAGAACTGGCCCATGTGGAGAGCTGGCACAGAAAGATGACACAACAAAAAGAGACACAGAGGAGAGACAACAAGAGATGCAGCAGACCAGGGAGCTGAGGTGGCGCAAGAGATTGAGCAGCCTTCCTCCACTCTGGAAGGTCCCAGGATCAGTTCCCGGTGCCGCCTAAAGAGAAGACAAGCAGACACAGAAGAACACACAGGGAGCAGGCAATGAGTGCAAAAACAATGGGGGGGGGGGAGAAAGGGGGAAGAAATAAATAAAATAAATAAATCTTAAAAAGAAAAAAAGATCAAGGACAAACATATAGACTAATAGAATATAATTGAGAGTTCAGGAATAAACACTCACATCTATGAGCAAATGATTTTTTACAAAGTTGCCAAGTCCATTCAATGAAAACTGGATATCCATATGCAAAAAAAATGAAGGTAGATTAGTAACTCCTCATATGGTATACAAAAATTAACAGAAAATAAAACAAAGACCTAAATATAAGAACCAAAATTATAAAACTCCTAGAAGAAAACATAAGGAAGCATCTTTAATACCTTGTGTTAGGTAATGGTAAGTTTCTCAGACTTTACAACAAAAGTACAAGCAACAAAAGAAAAAACATATAAATGGGACTTCATTAAAATTAAAACCTTTTGTGTATCAAAAGACTTCATCATAAAAGTAAAAAGAAAACCAACAGAATGGGAAAAAAATATTTGGAATCACATCAACTAAGGGTTTAACATCCAGAATATATAAAGAAAGGCTACAACTCAATAACAAAAAGACCAACAATCCAATTAGATAATGGACAAAAGACTTGAATAGACATTTCTCCAAAGAAGATATACATGAAAAAAATACATGAAAAAAAATGCTTGACATAATGAGCCATTAGGGAAATGCAAATCAAAACTACAATGAGATACAATTTTATGCCCAATAGAATGGCTACTATTACACTTTGGATGGATTGTACACATTAGATGGAGTATATGCTTATAATAAATATGTATCAATAAAATTGAATTAAAAAATGGAAAATAGCAAGTGTTGGAGAGGATGTGGAGAAATATAGGAACACTCGTTCTGTTGGTGGGAATGTAAAATGATGTAGCTACTGTGAAAGTCAGTTTGGCTGTTTCTCGGAAAGCCAAGTACAGAATTTCCCTATGATCCAGCAATCCCATTTCCAGGTGTATACCCAAAAGAAGTGAAAGCAGGGAGTCAAACAGATATTTGCACAACAATGCTCATACTGGCATTAAACACAATTGCCAAAAGATAGAAGCAACCCAGGTGTCCATCAACAGGTGAATGTATAAACAAGATGTATTAAATATATCCAATGGAATATTGTGCAGCCATATAAAGGAATGAATTTGTGATATATGTGACAGCATGGATGAACCGCTTAGACATCATGTTGTGTGAAATAAGCCAGACACCAAAGGGCAAATACTGTGTGATCTCACTGACACAAAATAATTAGAATAAATTAATTAATAGAATCAGAAACTAGACTACAGGTAACCAGGGGCCAGGGTGGCATTAGGGAATAGGGAGGTAATGCTTAATTGGTAACGAGATTTTGTTTGAGGTGATGAAAAAGTTTTGGTAGTGGATGGTGGTGGCGGTAGCATATTATTGTGAATGTAATTAACACCACTGAAATACATATGAATGTGGTTAAAAGGGGAAATTTTAGGTTGTACATGTTACCAGAATAAAATAGTTGTAAAAGGTATAGAACTGTAGAACACAAAATGAACTCTAATATAAACTACAGACTATAATTAATACCATAATTATAATAATATTCTTTCATCAATTGTAACAAAGGTACCATACTATCGCAAAGTGTTGATAATAAGGAAAACTGTATGGGGGGGGCAGGTGTTAAACAGGGGCTCTGTACTTTCTGTATGATTTTTCTGTGTACCTACAACTTCTCTGATTTAAAAAAAAAGGGGGGGAAAAAGCAGAGAGGTCCACCTCAAAAAGTTAGAGAATCACAATATGAATCAGCCACTCCACTTTGAAGGATAGGCATATACATACTAATGTTAATTATTTACTTTTGATCATTGTACCATGGTTATGCAAGATGTTAACATTAGGGGAAGCTGTGTGAAAGGTATATTCTTGGTATTATTTTTGAAACTTTTCTATAAGTCTAAAATTACTTCCAAATAAAAAGTTAAAAGTTAAGAAATAAATATCTGTTGAACAAAAAAATCAATTGTATTCTCTATACTAGTTTACAATCAAAAATTGAAATTTTAAAAAATAATACCATTTAAAATAGCAATAAAATGAGAATACTTAGGAATGAACTTGACAAAAGGTATTTAACACCAATATATTGATAACTACAAAGATCTAATAAATGGAGAGAAATATACCATGCTCATGGGAGAAGATGACTCGACATTGTTTAAATGCTAATTCTCTCCAAATTAATCTAGAAATCCAACACATTGTCAATCCAAATCCCAGCAGGCTTTCTTTCTTTTTAGAAATGTATAAGCTGATTCTAAAATGTGTATGGAAATACAAAGGACCTAGGAAAGCCAAAATAATTTTGATAAAGGAAAACAAAGTTGGAGGATTACACTACCTGACTTAAAGACTTATGATAAAGCTACTGTAATAAAGACAGTGTGCTATGTATATAAAGACAGATATACAAATGAATGGAAAAGAATAGACTCCAGAAAGAGACCCACACATATGTCAATTGATTTTCAACTAACGTGCCAAGACAATTTAGTGAGGAAAAGATCATTCTTTTTCTTTTTTAATATGTTTTTATTACAGAAGTTGTGATCTTACAAAACAATCACCCACATGTGTACAATTTCCATACAACACCCCTGCACCAACATACCACACCATTGTGGAACATTTGTTACAGATTATGAGATAATATCATCAGACTCTAACAACTTACTATGGTCCATAGCGCACATTTGGCATATTTTTTCCATACCCCCCTATTTATTAACACAGTACAACTTAGGCACTGCTGCAAGAATATTACATTATTGCTGTTAACTATAGTCCATAAGTTACATTAATTATATTTCTCTCATGCTTCTCCACATTCCCACCACCCTGCAATAGTGGCATACATCCATTCTAATTCACAGAAGGACATTCCTGCATTTGTACTATTAACCAATTCTCATCCACATCTGGGTTCACTATGTTATTCAGTTCCTAGATCATCCTCTAGCTTTCTTTCAATTGACATTTACATTGCTATACTACCCTTTTCAGCCACAATCCCATTTTTAAACCAGCTGCTACTCACTATGTGTTACCGTCAACTCTACCCGTTTCCACACTTTGACAGTCAAGTTAATTAAAACTTCTACAAAAAAAAAAAAAAAAACTTCTACATACATTAAAACATCAGCACTCCTTTGCAGCTCTCCTCCTTTCTCCTAATAAACTACACTCTAGGTTTTAATTCCATGTGTTTATTCTTCGTATTTACTTCATATTAGTGAGACCATGCAATATATGTCCTTTTGTGTTTGGCTTATTTCACTTAGCATAATGTCTTCAAGATTCATCCATGTTACCATATGTATAGTATTCTATTGTGTATATATATACCACATTTTGTTTATCCATTCATTGGTTGATGGACACTTGAGTTGTTTCCATCTTTTGGCAATTGTGAATAATGCCGCTATGAACATCAGTGTGCAAATGTTCACATTACAGTTCTCAGTTTTTCCTGGATATATTCCTAATAGAGGAATAGCTGAATCATATTGCAGTTCAGTATTCAACTTCTTGAGGAATCACCAAACTGTCTTCCACAGACGCTGCACCATTTTACAATCCCACCAACAGTGAAGGAATGTTCTATTTCTCTACCTCCTCTCCAGACTTATTGTTTTTTTTTAAAAATAATGGCCATTCTATGCAGAATGTGATGGTATCTCATTGTCGTTTTGATTTTCATTTCCCTAATAGCTAGTGGTATTGAACATTTTTCACGTGCTTTTTGGCCATTTGTATTTCCTCTTTAGAGAAATGTCTATTTAAGTATTTTGCCCATTTTTTAAATTGGATTGCTTGCTTGCTCTTTTATTGTTGAGTTGTATGATCTCTTTATAGAATAGAAACCAAACCTTTATTGGATATGTGATTTCCAAATACTTTCTCCCATTGAGTGGGCTGCCTTTTCACCTACCTGACAAAGTCCTTTGAATCACAAAAGTGTTTAAGTTGAGAGTGTCCCATTTATCCACGTGTTCTTTCATTGTTCATGCTTTCAGTGTAAGGTTTAAGAATGCACCACCTACCACCAGGTCTTGAAGATGCTTCCCTATATTTTCTTCTAGGAGCTTTATGGTTCTAGCTTTTATATTTAGGTCTTTGATCCATTTTGAGTTAATTTTTGTATCAGGTGTGAGATCGAGGTCCTCTTTCTTTTTTTTGGATATGTATATACAGTTCTCCCAGCACCATTTGTTGAATAGACTGCTCTGCCCCAGCTGGATGGGTTTGACAGGCTTGTCAAAAATCACTTGACCATAGATGTGAGGGTCTGTTCCTGAACCATCAATTCAGTTCCATTGGTCTATGTGTCTATCTTTATGCCATTACCATGCTGTTTTTACCACTGTAGCTAGGTAATATGATTTAAAGTCCAGAAGTGAGAGTCCTCCAACTTTGCTTTTCCTTTTTAAGATGTTTCTGGCTATTCTGGGCCACTTATCCTTCTAAATAAATGTGATAATTGTGTTTACCATTTGTTTTTAAAAAATGCTAGTGCAATTTTTATTGGGATTGCATTGAATCTGTATATCAATTTGGGTAGAATTGACATCATAATGATATTTAGTCTTCCAATCCATGAGCATGGAATGCTCTTACAATTATTTAGGTCTTTTTTAAAATTTCTTTTAACAATGCATTGTAGTTTTCTGAATACAACTGCTTTACATCCTTGTTTAAATTTATTCCTAAATATTTTATTCTTTTAGTCTCAATTGTAAATGGAATATTTTTCCAACTTCCTCCTCAGATTGTGCATTACTAGTGTATAGAAACACCACTGATTTTTGTGTATTGATCTTGTATACTGAAATTCTACTGAAATGGTTTATTATTTCTAGCAGCTTTGTTATAGATTTTGGGGGGACTTTCTAGGTATAGGATCACATCATCTGCAAATAGTGAAAGTTTAATTCTTCCTTTCTGACTTAGATGCCTTTTATTTTTTTTTCTTGCCTGATTGCTCTAGCTAGAACCTCTAGCATTATATTGACCAACAGTAATGACAGGGGGCATCCTTGTCTTGTTCCTGATCTCAGCAGGAAAGCTTTCAGTCTTTCACCACTGAGTACAATGTTAGCTGTGGGTTTTTCATATATGGCCTTTATCATGTTGAGAAAGTTTCCTTCAATTCCTATCTTTTGTAGTATTTTTATCAAGAAAGGTGTTGTGTTTTGTAAAATGTGTTTCCTGCAACAACTGATAGGATCATGTGATTTTTATTCTTTGATTTATTAATGTGGTGTATTACATGGATTGATTTTCTTGTGTTGAACCACCCTTGCATGCCTGGTATAAAACCCACTTGATCATGATGAATAATTCTTTTAATGTGATGTTGGATTCGATTAGCAAGTATTTTGTTAAGGATTTTTGCATCTGTATTCAATAGGGAAATGGGTCTGTAATTTTTTTTTTTCATAATGTCTTTATCTGGCTTTGGTATTAGGGTGATATTGGCTTCATAGAATGAGTTTGGTAGCATTCCATCTTGTTCAAGTTTTTGAAAGAGCTTTAGTAAAATTGGTATTAAATCTTCTTTGAATGCTTGGTAGAACTTAACTATGAAACCATTTGGTCCTGGGCTTTTCATTTTGGGGAGTTGTTTGATGACTATTTCAATCTCTTTACTTGTGATTATTTTGTTGAAGTCTTCTATTTCTTCTAGGGTCAATGTAAGTTGTTTGTATGTTCCTAGAAATTTTTCCATTTTTGTCTACATCTTCTAGTTTGTTAGTATACAGTTGTTCATAGTATCCTCTTATAATCTCTTATATATCTGTGGGGTCAGTAGTAATATCCCCATCTTCATTTTTTATTTTATTTATTTGCATCTTTTTTTTTCTTTTCCAGTTTGGCTAAGGGTTTGTTGATTTTGTTGACCTTCTCAAAGAACAAACTTTTGGTTTTGTTAATTATTCATCTGTTCTTTTGTACGTTCACTTTTGGAGGCCATGTCTTGAAGCTCACCGATCCTTTGTTCTTCCTCCTCAAATATGCTGTTACATGCCACCAGCGTATTTTTAATTTCATTTATTGTGCCTTTCATTCCCATAAGTCTACTATTTTTCTATGTATGCTTTCAAATTCTTCTTTGTGCTCACCCAGTGTCTTCTTAATATCCTTAATCTCTTTAGCCATCTCATTGAATTTATTAAGGAGATTTGTTTGAACATCTATGATTAGTTGCTTCAACTCCTTTATGTCATCTGGAGGTTTAGCTTGTTCCTTTGACCAGACCATATCTTCCTGTTTCTTGGTATGGATGGAAATTTTTTGTTGGTGCCCTGGCATCTGGCTTACTGGATATATTTATTCTGGGTGCAGTTTCTCTCTTTAGTTTAGGGCTTTCTCACTCTTTCTCTCTTGCTGGTTGTGTAGTAGGAGCCAAGGGTGTAGTTGGTACTGTAAGGTGCGGAGGCTTAAGCTGCCCGCATTGCCCCTGGAACCAATGAAGTTTGTCCCCTCTTTCTCCTCTGCCAGGGGTAGGGACAGAGCCACAGATGTGCATAATAATCTAAGATATGCAGGCCAAGATCATCTGTAGTTGCCTGCAAAGACTAATGAAGCTTCATGCCCCATCCTCCTCTGCCTGGGGCAAGGGTGGAGCTGCAGGTGTGGGCAGCAATCTATGCTGTATGGGTCCAAAATGACTGCAGTTGCCTAGTAGACTGACATAGCACTGGGCCCCCTCCTCTCCTTCCAGGGGTAGGGATGGACCCTCCAGAGTGCCCAACAACTCTAATCCATGCAGGCCAAAAGTGTCTGCCATTTTCTGGAAAGGCTGAGGAAACACTAGTTCCCTCCTATCCTATTGGGGGTTGGAGATGGATCTACTGGCACCCAACAGTGCCGTCCCTGTAGACAGAAAGTACCTGCTGTTGCCCAGAGAAGTTGAGGAAACACCAGCCCCCTCCTATCCTATTAGGTGGTAGGGGTGGATCCATAGCCTCCAACAGTTCAGTCCATGCAGGCAGAAAGAGCCTGCCATTGCCCAGAAAGACTGAGGAAATACCAGCCCCCTTCCTATCCTATTAGGGGGTGGGGGTGGATCCACAGGTGCCCACAAGTCCAGTTCTTGCAAGCCAAAAGGCTGAGGAAACACAGCTCCCCTCCTATCCTACTTGGGGGTGGGGATGGAGCTACAGGTGTCTGACTATTCAGTCTGTGTGGTCCAAAAGCACCTGCAGTTACCCAGGGAGGCTTGGGAAACACTGTTCTCCTTTTGCCCTATGGGGGTGTGGGTGGAGCCACAGGCACCCAACAGTTGAGTTTGTGCAGGCCAAAAGTGCCTGCAGTTGCCCTGAGAGGCTGAGGAAACACCAGCTCCCTCCTGTACTATGGGGGGGGGGGGGCAGGGGTGGAGATAGAATGAAAGGTGGCCAACAAACCAGTTCATGTGGGCCAAAAATGCCTGCAGTTGCCCAGAGCAGCCAAGGAAACACAATTACTCTCCTATCCTATTAGGAGGTGGAGACGGAGCCCCAAGAGTCCGACTATTCAGTGTGTGCTAGCTGACTGTACCTGTAGTTACCCGGAAAGGCTGGTGCAGGGCCCCCCAGCTTCCTCCCTGCTGGAAGTGGGGGTGGAGCCTGCAGTCCAATCTAGGTGGAAAGAAGCCAGTCCCCACAGTCATTGTGATTTTCAATCAGCCCCACTTCCCCTCATGCCGGGGGGTAGAGCTACTGGCCTCTTTTTGACTTAGATACGTTCAAGCTTTAGCTGTTCTTAGGATTACACTTTAGCCAGCCGAATTGACTAATCAGTAGCTTAAGTCAATGACCAACCATCTCTTTCTCCCCCGTTTCTGGGAAATGGCTCTTCCAACTCCAGCTGTGGAATAGCTCTCAAGGTGGCTTGTGCCACCAGTGGAAGATGGGCACCGGCCTCCATGGCATGGAGTGCTCTACTCACAAATCTTCACTGCAGATGGGCAGTCTTCTCCTTCCATTCTTTCAAGAATGTTACAGGATGCTCTTCTTGTCTCCTGGGCCCCTCAAACAGGTGCTTTAGATAGTTCTGGGTGATTACTAACTGCCCCTTAAGACGAGCTAACTCTTGGAGCTCCTTCAAGATCATCTCTTTAACAAATGGTCCTGAAGCCATTGGATAGCCAGATGCAAAACCAACCAACCAACCAACCGAACAACAACCACCTAAAAAACCCTACCTCACACTACATATAAAAACTAACTCAAATGCGAATATTCTCACTGTCCTGATTTTGTGATAATCAGGGTAGGCTAAGCATTCCCTATATTAGAAACCATGCATGTGTCCCCAAACCTAGTTTTTCTCCCTAGGTCTGGTTTTGAGAATGCTGGTGATAAACCAAGCCTGATATATTATATGACCATCCTGTATGGGAAATGACTGTAACTCTAGGTATCTTTGGTCAACCTTAAGAGATACAGCAGGGGGCAGATGTGGCTCAAATGGTTGGGTGTCTGTTTCCCATGTGGAGAGACCTGGATTCGATCCCTGGGACCTACCAGTAAAATAAAGAAAAATATAGATGGTGCGCCATCAGGCCCCCGCGAGCGGGTGAGCCCCCAGGCCCCACAAGTGGGTGAGCCATCTGGCCCTGCCAAACCAAGCAGCAAGATGATGACATAACAGAAGAGAGATGCAGGGGAGAGCCAAGACGAGACACACTGAAAAACTAGGAACTAAGGTGCCACAGGTGGCAGAATGCCTCTCTCCCATATTGGAGGTTCCCAGGATTGAATCCAGGTGAAGACAGGAGGAAAAGGATGAGAGGAGAGGGCAGGAAACAGACACAGAGAATTGCCCAACAAATGGACACAAAAACAGCAAAAACGGCGGGGGGGGTGTAAAATGGATAAAAAGTAAATGTAAAGATGTTCAAAAAAAATACAATCAGATCTACAGTAAGGAAAAAAAACTAACTCAAAATTAAGCAGAGACTTAAAATTAAGACCTAAAATTATTAAACATCTAGAGGAAAACATAGGAGAAAATCTGAATGAACTTGGGTTAGGTAAAGATTTTTAAAAATAGGGGGAAAAGGCATAAACCATAAAAGAAAATAATTGACAAATTGGACTTCGTCAAGATTAAACACTTTTGCTCTTCAAAGGACACTGTTAAGAAAATGGAAAAGCAAGCTATCAATTGGGAAAAAAATATTTGCAAAATAAATATGTGATAAGAGACTGTATCCAGACTATATAAAGAATTTTTACAATTAAATGATAAGAAAGCAAGAACCTGATAAAAATAAAAGATTGGAACAGACATTTTATCAAAAAGTAGATACTGTTGACACATAAACCCAATGAGATACCACTACACATTCATCTGATTAAATTATTAAAATGTAATAGACTGATAATATTAAGTGTTGCTGAAGATATGAAGCAATTAGAACTCTCAAACATTGTTGTTGATACAGCCACTGTGGAAAACAGTTGGAAGTTTCTTATAAAATTAAACATATATATACCAAACCTGGCAAAATGAGATACCATTACATATCCATTTAAATGGCTAAATTTAAAAGATGGATAATATTAAGTGTTAATGAGGATGCAAGAACAAGAGGAACTTAAATAAATTGCTAATGGAGATGCAAAATGGTAGACAGCCACTTTGGAAAACAGTTTGTCAGTATCTTCTGAAGTTAAGCATGCACTTGTCCAATAATGCCACTCCTTGTTATTTACCCAATTAAATAACACAAAGACTTACATAAGAAAAGTCACAGCAGCTTTTTTCTTAATAGTCAAACATTGGAAACCACTTAAAGGTCCATTAAAAGGTAAATGAAAAAAGAAATCACGGTATATTCATGCAATGTACAACTACTTAGCAATTAAGAAGAATGAATTACTGATACAACAGCAATGTGGATGAATCTCAAATACATTATTGTAAGGGAAGGAAGTCAGGTGCACACATACGCAAAAATATACACACACACAAATACACAAACATAGTGTGTGACTCAATTTATATGAAATTCTAAAAAAGGCAAAATTATGTGTTAAAAATAGATCAGGGAAGCAGATATGGCTCAAGCGATTGGGCTCCTGCTTACTACATGGGAGATCCCAGTTTCGGTTCCTGGTGCCTCCTCGAGAAGGCGAGCTGGTGCAATGGACAGGCATGGTGAACTGACACAACAAGATGACGCAACAAAGAGACAAAGAGGGAAGACAATGAGAGACACAACAAACCAGGGAGCTGAGGTGGCTCAAGCGATTGAGCGCCTCTCTCCCACATGGGAAATCCCAGGTTCAGTTCCGGTGTGCCTCCTAAAGAGAATATGAGCAGACACAGAAGGCACACAGCAAAATGGACACAGAGCAGACAGCAACCTCAAACAACGAGGGGTGGGGAATAAATAAATAAAATAAATCTTTAAAAAAAAAAAATAGATTACAGACTTCCGGGAAGATGGCGGACTAGTAAGACACGGGAATCTCTTCTCCAGAAAAATAGCTAGAGAACAAGCTGAAACAGCCCTGAAAAAGATCTTCTAGGGTTTAGGTCACCAGGTGAAGGCTGCACACCACCCAGAAGAGAGAGGGACAGAAGAGGGAAATCGTGACTACAGAACTGTGAGTTGCAAGTAGCAGCTTCTGCTGCTGCCGGCACCCTCCCCCACACTCTTCAGAATTCTCGGGCCCCTGGGCCTGCGACCACAGACCAAGGGGGCTTCAGGGATCTGCCACTCCCGGAAAGGGGAGAGAGAGGGACACAGCCTTAGGCTGACTCAGGTTCGGACCTCAAATTTGGGCTGCAGAGCCCCACGGACCCTTCCACACGGCGGTTTGCCCTGGGAGCCCGGAAAGGACTAGAGAAATCCGATCCTCGCAACCTCCCTCTCTTCTAGCCTGGACTAATTGTTGAGGACACCACGGGAGAGGACAGAGAGAGCCTGGGGCTGACCCTGCTTTGGACTCCCAGGTTTGGTCTGCCGTGTCCCGAGAGCCCTTCCAGGCTGGGTGGGGCTGCGCCATTGTTTGCCTTGGAGTCTGCAAGGGGCTAAAGATATACAAACCTCCCAATCTCATCCTCTACTAACAGGGACTGATTGTTGAGGATTCAGAAGGGAGTGGAAAGATTTCCTAGCTGGGAAAAGGGGGGCGCTACGAGAGAAGTCTGGAGAACTGTCTCAGAAAGTTTGAATCACAGTGCTCCTAGCCCCCAGACAGGAAGCTCTATCACATTGATCTGGTCTGTGTCACAACAAATACGCTCCGACCAGGCATTGACTTGAGAGCAGCCAACAAGCGCCATCTCCTGGCACACCAAGGAAGTACACATAAGAAAATTAATAAGTAAGAGAGGCTTTTCCTGGCCTCTATAGCCTCCCTGCCCAAGGCCCTAAGAAATGACTCTACAACCAATTACTGGGTCCAGTGCCCAGTTTTGAGCAACCAGCAGAACAATCCTAACAATCAAGGTTGAGCCAAAAATCAAAGAGCGGTGGTAACTCACAGCCTCCTGCCACTAAAACCCCATAAAAGAGAAAGAGATAGAGCATCTAAGTAAAATACAAACTAACCAAATGCCTAAGCACCAACAAAAAATTATGGGCCACACTAAGAAAGTAGAAGACATGTACCAAGAAAAGGAATACAGCAAAGTCCCAGAAGAGATGCAGAATTTGAGGGAACTAATCAGTGAGATGAACACACATTTCCAAAATCAAATTAATGAGATGAAAGAGAATATAGTTAAAGAGATCAATGACATCAAGAAGACATTGCGTGAACATAAAGAAGAATTTGAAATCATGAACAGAAAAGTAACGGAGTTCATGGGAATGAAAGATACAATAGGTGAAGTAAAAAATACATTTGAAGCATACAACAGCAGATTCGAAATGATAGAAGAAAGAATAAGTGATACTGAAGACAGAGCAGCTAAAATT
Source organism: Tolypeutes matacus (assembly GCA_026826555.1). NCBI lineage: Eukaryota > Metazoa > Chordata > Mammalia > Cingulata > Chlamyphoridae > Tolypeutes > Tolypeutes matacus. Next base: position 1,447,811 of record JAKSZT010010581.1, on the reverse strand, counting down.
GAAGAGAGAAAAGAACAGAGAGAGAAAAGAATGGAAAAAATCGAGCAGGGGCTCAGAGAGTTGAATGACAACACAAAACGCAAGAACATACGTGTCATGGGAGTTCCAGAAGGAGAAGAGAAAGGAAAAGGGGCAGAAAGAGTATTTGAGGAAATAATAGCTGAAAATTTCCCAACTCTCACGAAAGAAATGAACTTATATGTCCAAAAAGCACACCGTACCCCAATAAGAATAAATCCAAATAGACCTACGCCAAGACACATATTATTCAGAATGTCAAATGTAAAAGATAAAGAGAAAATGCTCAGAGCAGCAAGAGAGAAGCAAACGGTCACGTACAAAGGACGTCCTGTAAGACTTTGTGCAGATTTCTCTTCAGAAACCATTGAGGCGAGAAGACAGTGGTAGGATACAATTAGGAAACTGAAAGAGAAAAACTGCCAGCCGAGAATTCTTTTCCCAGCAAAACTGTCCTTCAAATATGAAGGTGAATATAAAGTATTCACAAGCACGAGAAACTAAGAGAGTTTGCAAAAAAGAATCCACCTTTGCAGGAAATATTAAAGGAAGCCTTAGAACCTGAAAGAAAAAGACAGGAGAGAGAGGCTTGGAGGAGAGTATAGAAGAAAGAAAAGCAGAAAGGATAACCAAAAGAGTAAAAAGAAAGACAAAAATAAGATGACATATGAAAACCAAAGAATAAAATGGAGGAAATAAATAGTGCATTTTCAGTAATATCATTGAATGTGAATGGATTAAATTCCCCAATCAAAAGATACAGGCTGACAGAATGGATAAAAAAACATGAGCCATCCATATGCTGCTTACAAAAAACTCATCTCAGACACAAGGATACAAGCTGGCTGAAAGTAAAAGGTTGGAAAAAGATACTCCATGCGAATAGTAAACAGAAAAGAGCAGGGGTAGCTAAACTAATATCAGACAAAACAGACTTCAAATGCAAAAAAGTGTTAAGAGATGCGGAAGGCCATTATATATTAATAAAAGGGACGATCCTCCAGGAAGGTATAACAGTCATAAATATCTACGCACCTAACCAGGGTGCCCCAAAATATATGAGACAAACTCTGGCAAAACTGAAGGGAGAAATAGGCATTTCTACAATAATCGTCGGGGACTTCAACACCCCTCTCACATCATTAGATAGAACAACTAGACAGAAGATCAACAAGGAAACAGAGAACTTGAACAATATGATAAACAAGTTAGACCTAACAGACATATACAGAACACTGCATCCAAACTCAGCGGATTATACATTCTTCTCAAGTGCCCATGGATCTTACTCCAGGATAGACCACATGTTAGGTCACAATACAGCTCTCAATAAATATAAAAAGATTGAAATTATACAAAGCACCTTCTCAGATCATAATGGAATGAAACTAGAAATCAATAACAGACAGGAAAAAAGGAAATTTGCAAATGTGTGGAGACTGAACAACACACTCCTAAATATTCAGTGGGTCAAAGAAGAAATTGCAAGTGAAATCAGTAAATATATTGAGACAAATGAAAATGAGAACACAACATATCAAAACTTATGGGATACAGCAAAGGCAGTCTTGAGAGGGAAATTTATAGCCTAAATGCCTATATTAAGAAACAAGAAAGAGCTAAACTCAAAGATTTAACTGAACAACTTGAGAAACTAGAGAAAGAACAGCAAACCAATCCCAAAACAAAAAGAAGGAAAGAAATAATAAAGATTAGAGCAGAAATAAATGAAAATGAGAACAAAAAAGCAATAGAGAAAATCAACAAAACCAAATGCTGGTTCTTTGAGAAGATCAATAAAATTGACAAACCCCTCACTAGACTAACAAAGAAAAAAAGAGAGAAGATGCAAATAAATACAATCAGAAATGAAAGGGGGGAAATTACAAATGACCTCACAGAAATAAAAAGAATCATAAGAGGATATTATGAGAAACTATATGCCAACAAATTAGACAACCTGGATGAAATGGACAAATTTCTAGAAACTCATAACCAACCTACACTGACACAACAAGAAATACAAGAACTTAACAAACCAATCACAATTAAGGAGATTGAATCCGTCATCAAAAATCTCCCAGCAAAGAAAAGTCCAGGACCAGATGGCTTCACAGGTGAGTTCTACCAAGCATTTCTAAAAGAATTAACACCAATCCTGTTTAAACTCTTCCAAAAAATTGAAGAGGAGGGAAAATTACCCAACACATTTTATGAAGCCAACATCACTCCAATACCAAAGCCAGATAAAGATTCCACAAGAAAAGAAAATTACAGACCGATCTCTCTCATGAACATAGATGCAAAAATTCTCAACAAAATACTTGTAAATCGAATCCAACAGCATATCAAAAGACTTATACATCACGACCAAGTGGGATTTATTCCTGGTATGCAAGGCTGGTTCAACCTAAGAAAATCAATCAATGTAATACACCACATTAACAAATTGAAGGAAAAAAACCACATGATCATCTCAATAGATGCAGAAAAGGCATTTGACAAAACCCAACATCCTTTTTTGTTAAAAATACTTCAAAAGATAGGAATAAAAGGAAAATTCCTCAATATGATAAAAGGCATATATGAAAAACCCACAGCCAACATCATACTCAATGGTGAAAGGTTGAAAGCTTTCCTCCTAAGATCAGGAACAAGACAAGGATGCCCACTGTCACCATTGTTATTCAACATTTTACTAGAAGTTCTAGCTAGGGCAATTAGACAAGACAAAAAAATTAAAGGCGTCCAAATAGGAAAAGAGGAAGTAAAACTCTCACTGCGGATGACATGATCCTGTGTTTAGAAAATCCTGAAGTATCCACAACAAAGCTACTTGAACTAATAAATGAGTTCAGCAAAGTGGCAGGATATAAGATCAACACGCAAAAATCAGTAATGTTTTTGTACACTAGTACTGAACAATCTGAGGAGGAAATCAGGAAGAAAATTCCATTTTCAATAGCAACAAAAAGACTCAAATACCTAGGAGTTAATTTAACCAAGGAAGTACAGGACCTATATGCAGAAAACTACAAAACAATGCTAAAAGAAATTTAAAAAAGACCTAAACAAATGGAAAGACATTCCTTGTTCATGGATTGGAAGAATAAATATAGTGAAGATGTCAATCTTGCCCAAACTGATTTATAGATTCAATGCAATACCAATCAAAATCCCAACAGCTTACTTTACAGAATTAGAGAAGGCAATTACCAAATTCATCTGGACAGGTAAGTGCACCCGAATAGCCAAAAGTATTCTAAAAAAGAAGAGCAATGTGGGAGGAATTTCACTGCCTGACCTTGAAACATATTGCAAAGCTACAGTGGTCAAAGCAGCATGGTACTGACATAAAGATAGACATATCGATCAGTGGAATAGAATTGAGAATCCAGAAATAAACCCTCACCTATACAGTCAACTGGTTTTTGACAAACCTACCAAGCCCACGCTGATGGGAAAAAACAGTCTCTTCAACAAATGGTGTTGGTAGAACTGGATATCTTTAACCAAAAGAATGAAAGAGGACCCCTATCTCACCCCCTATACAAGAATCAACTCAAAATGAATCAAAGATCTAAATATAAAAGCCAGGACCATAAAACTACTAGAAGAAAATGTAGGGAAACATCTTCAAGACCCTGTAGTAGGTGGTGGTTTCTTGGACCTCACACCCAAAGCACGTGCAACAAAAGAAAAAGTAGATAAATGGGACCTCCTCAAAATTAAACACTTTTGCACCTCACAGGACTTTGTCAGAAGGGTGAAAAGGCAGCCAACTCAATGGGAAAAAATATTTGGAAATCACATATCTGATAAGGGTTTAATATCCAGGATATATAAAGAGATGTTACAACTCAACAATAAAAAGACAAATGACCAATTAAAAAATGGGCCAAAGACTTGAATAGACATTTCTTCGAAGAAGAAATACACATGGCAAAAAAAAAAAACAAATGAAGAAATGCTCAACATCACTCATGATTAGGGAAATGCAAATCAAAACTACAATGAGATATCATTTCACACCTATCAGAATGGCCACTATTAAAAAGACAGAGAACTACAAGTGTTGGAGAGGATGTGGAGAGATAGGAACACTTCTTCACTATTGGTGGGAATGCAGGGTGGTACAACCACTAAGGAGGACTGTTTGGCAGTTCCTAAAGAAGTTGAATATAGACTTGCCACGTGACCCTGCAATACCACTACTGGGTATATACCCAGAAGAACTGAGAGCAGTGACACGAACAGACATCTGCACGCCAATGTTCATAGCCACATTATTCACCATTGCCAAAAGTTGGAAACAACCCAGGTGTCCATCAACAGATGAATGGATAAACAAACTGTGGTCTATTCACACGATTGAATATTATGCAGATGTAAGAAGAAATGAAGTCATAAAGCATATGGCAACATGGATGAATCTGGAGGACATTATGTTGAGTGAAGCAAGCCAGACACAAAAGGACAAATACTGTATGAATGCATTACTATGAACCAAATATATTGTGTAATATATTGTTTGATTCACACACACAAAAAAAAAAAAACAAAAAAACAAAACAACAAAAAAATTTACATGTATCCATTACATTTAATTGAGAAATGTATATATTTATTCATCTGTGTTTACTTTTTAGTTTTTAATTGCTTATGTTTTCCATTATTAAATGTACAAAATAAAGTTAAAAAAAAAAAATAGATCAGCAGGGAAGCGGATGTGGCTCAAGCAGCTGGGCTCCCGCCTATCACATGGGAGGTCCTGGGTTCAGTTCCCAGTGCCTCCTAAGGAAGACAAGCAAGACAGCAAGCTGACGCAATGGGCTGGCATGGTGAGCTGATACAAGATGACGCAGTGAGATGACACAAACCAGGAGACAAAGTGAGGAAACACAAGAGACACACCAAACAGAAGCAGAGGTGGCTCAAGCGATTAAACGCCTCCCTCCCACAAGGCAGTCCCAGGTTCGGTTTCCAGTGCCTCCTAAAAAAGAAGATGAGCAGACAGCAAGCACAAACAATGGGGGTGGGGGGTTGGGGAGATAAATAAAGAATCTTAAAAAAAAAAAATAGATCAGCAGTTGCAGGGTAGGAGTCAGGGATTAACTGCAAAGGGGAAAGAGGGATCTTTCTGGGGTGATGGAAACATCCTGTATCACGATTGGGGAGGTAATTACAAGACTATACATTTGTTGAATCTCAAATTATATACTTGAAATTGATTAGTTTTATTGTATGTAACTTATATCTTAATAAATCTGACAAAAAATAAAGTATATTAGAAAAAGTAATTAGACTAGAGAGAAGTGCAGGAGACTTCACTAGGGAAACTATTCAAGTATCTATATTTATATTACCTTTTAAAATATCTATTTTGGTGTATATTTTATAGTATAAAATGTGTACATTAGAACTAATATCTATATAACTTATAAATGAATATTCATTTAGAGACAATTTTTTTTTCAATGATAGGGATGAATCATTTAAAACATTTGGAAACCTCAGAGTTAGTTGTTAATGAGCACAGAAGAGCAATTTTGGTGATGTGGTAGAAGCAGAAACCAGATTGTAAGAAGAATTGAGAAATGAGAATAACAAAACACACTTCTTTTAACATGTTTGGTGAAGAGAAGGGGGTCTCTAGAGGAGCAGCGGAGAGTAGAGGAAAGGTGATTCTTTTTAGGGTAGGTTATTTCAGTAGAGGCTTAAAGGAATGAGTCAGAAAAGATAGACTGATTAAACAGAGGTGAGAAAGAAGGAAATATTGTGGATTAAGTACCCAGTGTTTGCAGGAAGAGATGATTCTGGGACCTCAGTGAAGAACTGATTGAGAGAAAGTTGTGAAACTGATGGTCTCATTTTTTGATGAGGCAAGGTCATCAATGCCAGGGAGTGCATGAGGTAAGGAAGGGTAGGAGATGGAGAATTCTTTGGAATAAGGAGCATGGGAAATAATATTCAGATCTGACTAGACACACACTCTGTGGTAGCTTGCATCTTTTGTGGACCCCAGAAAATTATGTTTTTCATTTAATCCATTCCTATGGGTGTGAATCTATTGTAGGTGGTACCCTTTGATTAGATTACCTGAGTTAAGGACTATGTGATTAAATTACTTCAGTAAGGTATAGCCCAGGGTGAGTCTTAATCCTCTTAATGAAGTCCTTTATAAATGGGATGAATATGCAAGAAAAAAAAGTCCACAGAGATAGTAAAAGCACAGGAACAGAGAGAATGCTATAAGAACAAGAAGCTGAAATCACGGGAGCTAATGTGGCTCAGTGGTTGAACACCGGCTTCCCACATACGAGGTCCTAGGTTCAATCCCTGGTCCTGGTACCTCAAAAAAAAAAAAAAAAAAAAAGCTGAAATCAATGGAACAGAGAGAAAGGAAGCCATAAGCTGAAGCAACAAGTACTGGAGGAGAGGGAGAGACAAGTGGATGCTGCATGTGCCTTGCCCTACGAAAGAGGAATCCAGGACCACCAGCAGCTAGTCTTGGGGAGAAAAGCATGACCTGATGAAGCCTTGATTTGGACATTTTCACAGTCTCCGGACTGTAAACGTATACATTAATAAATCCCCATTGTAAAAGGGAACCCATTTCTGGTGAATTACCTTGGCAGCCTTTAGCAAACTGAAGCACACATGCAGTTGTGATAAAGCAGCTGAGCTTACATAATCAAGTTGTTTTTATGGCAATGGTATGCCCATCATACACTTACGTTTCCAACCTAACTCTGAGATGGTGGACAGGAGTGAGCTGCTTATATTTGGCCACTGAGGGAAAGACCGCCTTATGCCCACTCTAGCAACAAATAACCCAGTAAGTGGAAGGCAGTGGGGACTAGGTGGAAACTCGTGAATTGATATCTGTGCTTCTGGCCCTGGTTGCCTCTGAGTCCTTTGTAATTCATCTCCCACCCACAGAACCTTGGACCAGGGTTCTCATTTTGCCTCAGAAGCTAATTTTGGTCCACTGGTCAGTGCTAACCTGGGTGTGGTGGTTGTGTGGGTGGGACCACCAAGAAGTGGAGGAAGTGGGACTGGTGAATCAGTCAGGGCCCCTCCCTCAGCACTGCCTGACTTATGCTGGAACATGGGAATGGGAACTTGGAGGTTGGTGGCACCATCTCTGAGCATCGTCAGGGCCTTAAGGGGCATCATTAGTGGTTGTGAGTGCTTGCCCAACACTTCTCACAAGATGGCTTCAGTGTCGGTCCACATGCCATTTGGATAATTATGTCCTATTTACCGTCCTGCAGATTCAGATGTGCAACTGACTTCTTGACTTAATATCTCGGAGTCCTATCCTGACTGATGAATTGAGTTGAGCCTTAAAGATGGCATTCCTTTCTACTCAACACTCTTCCCTCTCTACTCTATGCTTGAGGGCTTAGTAAAACTTAGAGGCAGGGTCTCTCTGATCACCTTCTCATTTAGTTCATCAGCTGCCATGTTTCTTCTACCAAAGAAATCCAGACAGTCTCTATGGGGCTTCTTTTGATTCTCTCTCTGCTTCTAGTAGCTGTACCTGTTTTCTTTGAAGAAACCACCCTCCTTTACTCAGTCTATGTGGTTCAGTTGGTGCCAACTGTACCCATACCAGGGGCACACAGCAAGTGATCAATAAATTTTAGCGAAAAATATTACCTTCATTATCATCATGATATGATAAATGAGGCACAAAAATATCAAGTAGCTCATCTAAGGTTGAACAACCAGTAGGTGATGGACTAGAGACTAGCACCGAGAGGGTTTCTAATGTCAGAGACTGTTCTGAACCATCAAACAGGTTCCCTTCGCCTTTGCACCCTTAGAGGAGAGCCTGCCTAGAAACAGAGCTAACGCACAGCAAAGGAAAGCTGCAAGGTGGAAAGGGCAAGGCAGTCCTGGGGCCATTGCTGGAGCCCCTGGAACCAGTCAAGCCATCACAAGTCAAACCTGTTCTTGTATTCTGGGCCTGATTGGCTCAAGGGGAATAGAAAACATCCCCACAAAAGAATCTACTCTTAAGGTTACAAAAATAAAGCTGTATATTTGCTCATTCGTTGCATTTAAGCAACTTCTGTGCACCAGGCACTATGTTAGATGCCAAAACATTCTGGGTGGATTGGGCATAAGGCATTTCTGCAAGATAATATCAATGGCGTTCCCACCAGCATATCAACTGGGACCAGCTCCAGCCTCAAGCGGAATCTCTGTTCTCCTGTGTGTCTGAACAGAAGTCTCTATGTTATGACCTATGCTATATCTTTTCTAAGCCCTGCGTATCCATTGCTACAGTTGGACTCTGACTTGCCTTTAAATGGAAGAGGTAATGGGGAATTTCTGCTCAGACTAAATTATTCATCTCCATCGAACCACAAAAGCAGCATTCAATCTCTATCTCTGGACACAGTCTTCCCAGATCAAAATATTCGATTGAGGGCAAAACAGAAAATGCAGATACAAAATGCGTGACTTAGAAAGCCAGGGTAAAGCCCTGCACTACCAAGGTGGGTGATTTCCTCTTCTGCATCAGTTCTACACACAGAGAACCCTTGAGGGCTGGGATTACTTTTGATTTTTACATCACAAGCGTCATAGAAAATATACAATGAAAAAAACCCAGTAATTCCTTGGAGAGTTCATTGCTCTGCTCCATCTTCTTTGATTCCCCTGCCTCCTCTCCACATCCTTTGAACTTCTAAAAAGACACTTTGAAGGCATGTCATAAAGCAGTTTTTCATTCATGCTCCTCTCTTTGATGATCTTGCTATTTGTCTGAACTGCAGCGTCCGCAGGATGTCAGGCCGGGAAGACTGAAAGCCAATACTGACGAGGAAGGGCCAAGCAAGGAAAAGCTTGAGCTGGGTTTATCCGTAAGAAGGAAGGGGAGAGAAGGGGAGGCCGAGAAAGGAAAGGGACCCAAGCAGAATTTCTGGCCTCTGCTGCGTGCCTCACCCTTCAGAATGGCTGCTTGTGAGACAGACTGAGGGCAGCTGAGCCCAGCGACAGTTCACAGCCTGCAAAATGCTCTGTTGAGATGCTGCCCCCCTGCTCTGACCACAGACACCAGAGCTCTCTGCTCGCCCCCAGACTCCTGCACTAAGCCAGCTCCTACTTGATGAAAAGTATCATTGGTTTTGATTTTTCCAGCCTCCCCCATTTTCCCTGGTGAAAGTTTCATTCATTTTAAAGCTAACAAGATATCATGGGGGGTGGGGGGAGTGAAGGAACTAAAGAGAGAGTGCTAAGTAGCAAGGCAGGAAGGATGCAGACATACACCTTTCTCATCTTGCTCCTTGAAGAAATGGTTGAAAACTAAGACTTTTTACATATGACTCTCAAGAATCTCAATCACTCGGGAAACAGCAGCATCCCTGGGTCCTCTGCCCAGGGGCTAGGTGAGAAGTCTAGTTTTCTCAGATCCAGAGGGAAAATAAATCACTCCCTTCCGTGATGTGGTGAGTCTGATTAGTGCTAATGAAGTGGTTGCAAATCGAGCTGGGGAGAGAAGTCCTCAACCGGTTGTTAATATTGTTGATATTAAATACGTTAGCATCTGTCACTCCGGAGGATGTTGGTGTCAGGGGTGAGGGTGAAGCACTCACTCACTCCTTCACAAATGTTTAGAGTGCCTTCTCAGCACAGGCAGTGAGCAAAACAGACAGGGGCCCTGACCTCCTGGAGCTAACAGTTCAGTGAGGGGTCAAATGTTAAACAAACAGGTCCACTGGTACACGTGGACCTTGGAGGAAAAGTACAGGGTGTTATGAGAGCAGTTAATACAGACACACAATTTGGGCATGGGAGACAGGCAACGTGGAGATAGGGGAGGGGAAGCCAGGCAGGTGAAGAGCAGAGGAACGGCATTTTATGCCGAGAGGACGGCATATGGGAAGACCTGGCTGAGGGAAGACAGAATGGAGGGGTCAGTCGCAGAAACAGGGGACCGGCTGGAAGGAGGCATTCAACAAAGGCCCACTGAACCCCACAACCCGCCAGGGGCTGTTCTGAGCACTGGGAGCACAGCAGCAAACACAATTCACAAAATCCCTGTCCTCCTGGGGTTTATATCCCAGATGTTACCCAGTAGGAAAGCAGACTTCAACAGAGCTGCCAATAATACAAAACGCATAGCTGAAGTGAGGAACACAATGATTCTAACTCTCAGCTGAAGGGCTCTCAGCCTGTGCCTCCCAACTTAGAGTGGGGAGCTACTCTCATTCCTTACCCACCTTGGCTGTCTGTCAGACCAAGATCACCTGTGGGGATGTAGCAGGTTATAATGCAACAGAACCCCGGCCCACCACGGCAAGGGGCCTGGAAGCAAGCGCCAGCAGCTCCACTGACTGGCTCAGTTCTGAACTAGCAGAGTGGTGCAGGGGATGGGAGTTTGAGTCAAACAGTCCTGGCTTCTTGTCCCAGCTCTGCCATTTGCCAACTCAGCAACCTCTCGGACCCCCATAACTCACCCTCTCTGATCCCCAGAGTATTAGCCTATAAAATCAGGCCACTGGGTTAGTACAGGGTCATTGTTAAAATTAAAAGAGTTGGGAGGCGGCTGTGGCTCAATCAGTGGGGCTCCCGTTTGCCATATGGGAGGCCCCGGGTTCGGTTCCCGGGGCCTCCTGGTGAGGGCAGGCCCGCCCGCACGGCGTGGTTGGCTGACCCAGCGAGCACAGGCAGCAAGGGGGGGATGAATGAATGGATAAATAAAATCTTTAAAAAAAAAAAAAAATTAAAAGAGTTAGGGCATGTAAAGTGCTAGCACCCTGTGTGGCACACAGCAAATGCTCCCTTGGCATGAGCTACTTTGACCATTACCCTACTCCCCTAACTGGAGGCGCCTGGCTTAATGTAATTTTTAAAAATCACAGCATTATAACTCAAGCAATTAAGTGCAATTCACAACCCTCTCGCCTTTATTCAGACATTGCCAGGGAAACCAAGGCACAGTTCAGCATCTAGCCTGGCGTAACCCCAGGACTTCAAAGTCAGGAATGTTCATTTCTGAGAACAGTGAAGCAACCACAGGAAACATTCTGCAGAAGGGAACAACTGGCTAAATTAGTCCCATGGGAATTACACGGAAATATCTTCCATTCAAAAGGACTTCGTGAATTTTCCATTGCAAATATTTAATATCGAATCGGGTTCTCTCTTCCGCCTCTGTCAGTAGAGTGCTCAAAATAATTTTAATATTAGCCTAAGCCAAGTAAAATTAGGAAGATAAATCTGTGACATTTCCTTCCCCTTCTCCCTCTCTCTCTCCCTGCCCACAATGTATTCCAAAGCCAAAACTCAATGATTTGAAATATTCAGCAGCTCAGCAGCACAGCTAGTTTTTAAAACAGATAACATGATTCAAACCTTGGCCCTGGTACGTATAAATTTTATGATTTTACCTCTTCCAGAAATGGGGATGATAATAGTACTGACCTCATAGAATTACTGTGAGGATTCAAAGAGATAATATACGCAAAGCACTGTACACTAGCAGAAGTTCCACAGATGACTGTTAGCTGCTTTATTTCTACTACCTGTACCATTCCCACCCTATGGAAGGGGTCACCCAGAGATGACGGGATACAGCTGGGCCAGCAGGCTCTGAGAAGGCATGAGCTGGCCAAGGAGAAAAACATCCTCGGCTGGAAGGGGACGAGGAGGCTTGTAGTCCTCCGTGGAGGGCAGCAGGCCACACCCAGAAGGACAGCACTGATTGAAACTGACCAGTCATCCTGGCACACTGCTTTGATACTGACCAAGCTTCCTTCCTCTGTTTCTTACAGCTTCTCACCCCCAAATCAGAGGTGACACCAGATTAAAATCCTAAACTTATCAAGAATATTCAAGGACCTCTAGAGGCTTTTCTTTTCCTTTCTTTTCTTTCCTCTCTTCCAACAGTGAGTAACACAAAGTCTCTGACCTCATGAAACTTACACCCTAGGCGGGAAGGCAGGCCATAATGGCATGAATTAGAAAAAATTCTATGAAAGAAATAAAGCAGGTGATGAGAGAGGGGCTGGGCATGGAGAAGGCTTCCCTGAGGAAGAGATACATGACCCAAGGCCACACCAGCCACACAAAATAGGTCATCGCGCTAATTCTCTGTTTTCAAGACAGAAAACAGACCATGGGAATAAGTGCTCGAGCCAGCTGAAAAGAGCGGCACTAGACTGGGGTTTTTTCCATGTAATCAGTCTCTTCCCCCTCCACTAAACCATGTAAAGGATAGCACAGGATGGGCCCAGGAGGCTCTAATCCACTTCCCCACAGATGGCCCTAAACATTACCAGAAGCACCGGTCTTGGCTTTGTGCCATGCCCCCACCATGAGACTGATAAGTATCAAAGCAGCAATACTCATTCTACCAGCACGCTTTCTGCGCCAAGCATCAGCCAATCACATCCTGTGCATTTCCTCATTTAACGACAATGGGGACGATGATATTATCGCCATCTCCATTCTACTGTCAGGGAAACCCAAGCTCAGAGAGGTGAAGCTGCTCAAGGTTACACAGCTGGTACGTAGTAGGATAGGGATTCTATGAGGTAGGTACAGTTATCAGCCCCATTTCATAGTTGAAGAAAATAAGACACAGAGAGGTAAAGTGACCTGTCTAATGAGGTACACAAGGAAGGGAGGATTTAAACCTAAACAGACACCGCCACAGTAGATGCATGTAGGGACTCAGGTGTATGCAGGGAATAGTGGGGACTTCAATTTCTCTGTGGCAGTAGGTGTATAAAGAAATGTGGAAGGATGTCTACATCTATTCAATAAGCACTTGAGAGATTGGCGAAGAAACCAAACATGGAACTGTCTTCCCAGAACATCAGTCTCATAGGAAAGACAGAGGTGGACAAGTCTATACAAATAATTCATTACTATTGGGATAAGAGCTGGGCAGGAGTGCAGGGTGGGAGGAAAGCAGATAAGAGGGAAGATCAGAGAAAGCTTATCTGAGGCAGAAACATCTAAGATTACATCCAATGGAGGAATGTGGATTGGCTGGGGGAAGAGAAGGGTGACCTACAAACCAAGAATCTGGAGCAACAGGTGCAAAGACCTTGGAAACAATGTGGCAAATTTGAAGAACAGAAAGAAAGCCTAAGGGACTGGGGCACCCTGGGGGAGGCAGGAGAGGGCAGGGGGCATTAGGAGGGAGTCTGGAGAGGTTGGCAGGGGACATATGGAAAAGGAGATGGGAGGCCAGCTTGCAGGAGCTCACAAGGCCAGGCTAGGAAAACGTCACCAATAGTTTTGGGGGATCCAAACATTTCCACAAGCAGAAATGTACTTCGGGAAGGTGGGTCTGGTGACACGTTGTCAGACAGTGTGGGGAAAAGCCAGGTTGGTAGCATGGAAACAAGGGCCATAATCCAGGAGGAATGGTAACGAGTATCTTGGGGAATGGTGGCAAGATAAATAAATAGGAGGGAAGGAAGTCAAGAGAGACAGCAGAGAGGGGGTCAGGCCCCAATGGTGCCTGGAGGCCAAGGGAGCATTGAGTAGAGCCTGGAAACTGGGAGATGAGGCTATTTAACACCAAGAGGAAGATTGGGGGCCATGACCAGTGCAATTTTGAGCATGATGAAGGTGAGGCGTGCTTGAGTGACAGTTATTAAGCCCTGTGCTGGCCACCTTGATATGCTCTATAATGAATGTCATTCTTTCCATTTTACATATTGGAAAGCTGAGGCTCAGCAAGGGGGAGACAGCTGGCCATTCACAGATTCTGCCTGAAAGAGCTGGGGTCCAAACCCAGACCTCTCTGGACCAAAGCCCATCTCCTTCCTTTGACACAGGTAGCTTCCCTGCAGCTCCTCTCTGGGCTCAAATCCTTCTCTAATTTGCTCCCATTTGCTTGTGTTCTGCCATCCGAAGAAATGGAGCCTTTCAGATGATCTACCCTGCACCGGCCCAGGGACTACTAACTGGAAACTCATAGGTAAAACATAATCCAAACATAAGTTTTGTTTGACCCACACAGAATTTTTTAAAACATGATTTTGTGGTCAACATTTAAAATTTCGATTTTACATACAAATCCAGATATCTGGCTTCTCTTCAAAAACCAGATTATTTGGTGACATTGGGTTCACATTTTCATGTGGCATCAATTGTCTTGAGTTGAAAAGCAACTGTCCTCTTCAGTGTGGCACAAGCTTTCCAGCTCACCACAGACCACACCCCAAATGTCTAACAACCAAAATAGAAACCAAGATGTGCAGCTACCCAGAAAGTCTATTCCTTTAAAACTGGTAGGCATTGCTTTTGGGGGACAATAGGGAGTGGTGGGCATCAGGACTAACTAGAGAGCAAAATCTTCAACTAAAGAGCGCTCCACCTTCCTAGTCCTTGTAGGCATTTGCATATCTAACCCCTAACTGGGTGCTGTTGCAAGTTCATTCTTAAGGTAAAGGAAAAGGCCTACTTGGATGGTAATGCTTGGATCCCAGCTTGGGACCACCCAAGAACAGTCTCTCCCTCCAATTCCTGAGGTATTCACCCACTGCCACCCACAAGCTAAGTTTTAATTTAAAAGGTTGTTCAGCAGAACATCCCAGGGAAGTGGGGACACAGAGTTATCTTTGCCCAGCACCATTTGGAAAGAAATAGGATCCAAGTGAAATAAGGGCACATGCCAAGGTTAGCTCCGATCTTCAATGAAATAGGACATTCTTTCAGAGGAGTGTCCTCATGGTCCCAGCAAGCAAGGGAGCCAAGGAGGGAAAAATCTTCTGATTACAGAACTTCCCTCCCTTGCTGAGGCTTGGCATAGGGCAGAAAAATGAAAACACATCTCTTGTTCCTCTCCAAAAAATCTCAACACAGAGCATGGAAGCCAAGAAGTAAAAAGAGTCAAGAGAGAATGAGAGGAAAAAAAAGAGAAAGACCAATGAAATGAAGAGGGAGGTGCCTTGTGACTTTTGCAGGGAAGGTATGGGTTGGCTGTTATTTCAGGTGTCCTTGTCCTTGCTGTTTAGGAGGATGGGAAATGCCCAGGGATCTCCAAACACTAAAGCTCAGCAGTTCCAGGTCTTTCTTACCAGATTCTCTTAAGTCAATGACAGACCATGCTACTGGGGAGGAGCCTTGCCTTCCAGCCTTCACAGAAGCCAGCCACAATGTACATGCTTCCCAAGCCTCAGTCCAGAACTAGCACTTCTCTGGAGAGCCCTACACCTTTAAAGGGTTAAGCATGGGGTACGTTGAGATCACAAGATGAGAAAATGCAGATGTGTTCCCACCCCTTGCAGAGCTTATAGCCAAGTAGGAGAAGCAGAGTAATCAAATAATCATATACACACACATACACAAGTATTATTCAAAACTGAGCTCTGTACTTTGAAGGAAAGAGACATAGTCCTATACACACATGTCATAAAGTTATAGGGCACAGTCAGGGTAGTCAGGAAAGGCTTCCTTGAGTAGCAGTTTGCTAGTTGAAGGGGATGGAACAGGAAAAGCATTCTAGCAGAGGGAACAGCAGGTGCCAATATCCTAAAGAAAAGGGGTGCGTGGCATGTACAAGGACCTGAGAGAGGGCTCTGGTAGCAAAGGGCGGGGCAGAGGAGCACCTGATAAGCATCTCTCTGCCTGCGGAGCCGTATTAAAGCTGTTCTAACAATCCCGGACGCTCGGTCAGTTACCTCTTCATTGACCTGCACCCAGGTCCCAGCACTCAGGAGGCGCTCAGTCCGTAATGGGTGGATGAGTGTATGAGAGAACCATGGCTTTCTGCTGCAGGACCCAGTGGTTGCTGCTGAGATGGGCAAGTTCATGAAACCCGACAAGGTGGTGCTGGTCCTGGCCCGATGTCACTCCAGGTGTAGAAGGCTGACGAAAGCACGTCAGGAGGACCCCACCGCCATGCTTTGGTGGCTGGAATCCACCACTATCCCTGCAACGTGACAGCTGCCAGGGGCGAAGAAAATCCCTGAGAGGTCAAAGATCAAATCTGTTGTGAAAGTTTATAAGTACAATCACCTCAGCCCACAAGGAACTCTGTGGATATCCCCTTGGACAAAACCGTCGTCAACAAGGATGTCTTCAGAGGCCCTGGTCAAGTTCGGGGACAGGTAGAAGACGGGCAAAAACAAGTGGTTCTTCCCGAAGCTGTGGTTTTAGATATTTTTTGTTTCCAATTATTAAAAAAAAAAAAAAAAAAGAGCCATGCTGAGGACAGACCTCAAGGAGGACACACAAGCAGAGGAATTAGGGCGAGTCTGTGCATTAAACCCACACCGACCAGCATAAAGCTGGAGCAGCTAGGTAAAGGTAACTTTAACTTCAGTGCTGGTAAACCCTGGAGGCAATCTTGGGTGACCCTGGATTCCTTCCTCTGTGTCTCTGATTCTGAAGGTTGGAGCTGGCTCCCAGCATCCTTGCTGCTGTGACACATCTTAAGGACACCCTTCCAGCCTCTGCCGGCCTGAGCAGGGGGCCAAGGAGCACAGGGGACCTGCCCAGGGACAGACAGATGTCTCTCTGTGCTGATGTTCCCCTTTCCTTAGGCTTTGGTTTCGTTCCAGGGTGGGTGGAACTCACATAGGTGGGTAGGCACAGGGGGAGAGCAGGTGGGAGGCAGGAGCTCACAGCTAGGGATAGCAGGGTCCCCCAGAGATGCCAGCCCACGACCAAACTAGAAGCTGCCTGGGAGGCAAGAGGACCACAGTGCTATTTCTAGGGTGTGATTATACCAGCCCCAATCACAGACAAAGGGCAAACCAAAGAGAAGATGAGACACAACGAGAACAAAAGATGCCCCTACCAGCCTCTCCAGGAACCAAGGCTGTATCTCAGAAATTTCTCTGGTATTATTTCAAATACAATATCATATCAAGATTTTTCAATCCCCTTCTGTGATACCTCTAAGTATTTGCAAACGATACCTTGGATTTATAACATAATATGTGGAAGAGATTTCATTCCAACCTGGCAATTACTCTCAAAGGTGCTTTAATCAGCACCTGGTGATCTTTGAAAAGTATGCCTCTGCTGATGATGTGCCCCTATTAGCACTCTCCAGGGCTTCCCACTGCACCTAAAATTAGATGGAAAAGCCACACCGTGATCTAGCTCCTACCCACAGCATCAACCTCATCTCATTCCTCCCTCATGCTGCTCACCATTCTGCAGTCATTCCTCCACCAAGCCAAACACTTCCCCGCCTCCAGGCCTTCACACATGCTGTTCCCTCTGACTGGAACACTGTCACTGATACTCCATACCACCACCATCACCTCTGCCACCCTGGCACTTCCTCATCCTTTGGGCCTCAACTTAAATATCACCTCCTCAGAGAAAGGACTTGCTTAATCACTTCCCCAACCCCATTTTGTCTTTATCTCAGGGCCCTATTTTATTTTATTTTATTATTTTTATTTTTTTTTTAAGATTTTATTTATTTATTCATTTATCCCGCCCTTGCTGCTTGTGCTCGCTGGGTCAGCTAACCACACCGTGCGGGCGGGCTTTGCCTTCACCAGGAGGCCCCGGGAACCGAACCCGGGGCCTCCCATATGGTAAACGGGAGCCCTACTGATTGAGCCACAGCCGCTTCCCACCTATTTTATTTTATTTTTCAGAGGAGATGCATGTCCAGACCCTCACAGCATTTCTCAGTTATCTATAATATGCTTACTTATCATCAGGCTCTCCCACTGGACTGTGTGCTCCAAGAGGGCAAACACCATATCTGCCTTGATTGCTGATATTTCCTATCACCCGGCAGAGGGCCAAGCCCACAGTATTCAACTACTGCTAAATGTTGAATGAATAAGTAGGGTAATCTACAAAATGACTGTCCTGGCCTCTTCAAATATGCCAACTCATGAAAAAAAAAAAAAAAAGAAAAAGAAAAAAGGCTGTGGAACAATTCTAGATTAAGGAACACCAAAGAGACATAATTTAATGCAATACATTTCTTGGTTGGATCCTGGATCAAAAAAAATTTTAAATGATAATAATAAAGGACATTATTGAGACAATAAGGAAAATTTTAATATGGACAGTGTCTTAGTTTGCCAAGGCTGCTATGACAAATACCACAGAGCTTAAACTACAGGAATTTATTGGCTCACAGTTTGGAGACTGGAAATACCGACAGGCCATGCCTTCTCTGAAGTCTAGAGCATTCTGGTAGTGGCTTGCTGACAATCATCTCTGCCTCCATCATGCAGTCATCTGTTTCTGTTCCTCCTGTGGCTTGTACTTCTGTGTCTAAATTTCCTCTGCTAATGAGGACTCCAATCATGCTGGATTTGGTCCCACTCTGATTCAGTTTGGCCTCATCTTAATCTTCAAAGAGCCTATTGACAAATGAGTTCACACTCAAAGGGCCACAGGGTCAGGACTTAAACATGCCTTTGTGTGGGGACATGATTCATCTACCACAGGCATTTTTTAATGTACATTAGTTTGTCAGTTTGAAATTATTTTATGAATCCCAAAAAGAGAAAGGTTATTTTTGTGAGCTAATCCATTCCTGTGGGTGTGAGACACTTTCAATTGGACTACGTCAGTGAGGCGTGACTTGGGTTGAGTCTCTGCGTGCTTGCTGGATCTGATAAAAACAGAGGCACAGAGAAAGAGAAAAAGGGAGCCACCATATAATATTGATCCTGCCATGGTGAGAGAGAGGACTGCAGGAAAAACAAGCCCCCAAGAAGCTTAAAGACCTGAGGCCCAGGGAGAGGGAAGCCATATGCCCAATAGCTTGTAACTGAACTTGGGAAGAAAGTGGAGCAATGGAGACTGATAGAGGAGGCCTGGAAGGAAACAAACCTGATAGCTGACAGCTGAGCTCCAGAAGCTGGGCTCCGAGAGATGGTAGATTCTGGAGGGGAAGGCAGAGGCCTTGGCAGAGATCAGTGGCCATCTTCACCATGTGGCAGCTGACTTTGGTGAGAAAGCATCTCTCATGGTGCCTCAGTTTGGAATTTTCACGGCCTTGGTACTGTAAGTTTTTACCCCAAATAAATCCCCTTTATAAAAGCCAATCCATTTCTGGTACTTTCCATCAGCAGTTCTTTGGCAAACTGAAACAATTAGAAAAGAGTATTGCATCAATGTTAAATTTTCTGAGTTTGATAAATGCATTATTGTTTGGCAAAATTCAAAGATGAATGCTGAAGTACTTAGGAAGGAAATATCATGATGTCTGCAGCTTCCTTTCAAATGGTTCAGAAAAATAAACACATGAATGTGCACATCTACAATACACACCCAGCTAGAGAAAGACAGAAAATACAAACCCAGCAAGGGTATAGAGGTGTTCACTGTTTTATTCTTGCAATTTTTCTGCAATTTTTCAAAGTAAGATGGGGAAAAAATTAAACCAAGCAACAAACAAACAGATACATGGAAGAGTGTTATTTCTCATTTTTAGTTGAAATTATGTGATTTATGTAAGTTCACATCGACAGTCTCTGGCGGAATCAAGGTGATGACCAAAATATCCAAATTCTCAGAGCTTTTGAATTTCCACAGCATAAAATAACTCTCTTAGGCCTGTGATAGACTCAAGCATGTAACTTTCAGGACCCTGAAGTAAAATTACTGACTGGATATGAATCAGTTTATTTAATAATAATAATTTTTAAAAGGCAAAACATTTTGGATTATTTTAATCCAGTACTCTTGCTAGACAATTGGGGGAGTAGGGTAGGGGAGAGGAGACATAAGCCTAGCACTAAGGTTTTAATTTTCTATTTTTATTAAAATTCTTATGCTTAAGTTTTTTTTTTTTTCTTTTCAACCTAGGACCTTTGGACCTTGTGTAAATGTGTTTTGGCAAAATCCTATTCATCCTTCAGGTTCTAGCCTATACTCCTCTTCCTCCAGGAAGTCTTCCGTGACTTCCCCTGGATAATTTAGGGAACCCTCCTTGGGGCTCCCACAACCCCTCTACTTTTCCTATTAAAAATAAAAGTCTGGGAGCAGATGTAGCTCAAGCAGTTGAGCACTTGTTTCCCACGTTAGGTCCCAGGTTTGATCCCCAGTGCCTCCTAAAAACAAACAGAAAAAAAAAAAAAACCAACTCAGGGTTGCCGATATGGCTCAGTGGTTGAGCACTGGCTTCCCACATACAAGGTCTCGTTCAATCCCCGGCCCTGGTACCTCAAAAATAAAATAAAATAAAATAAAACCTCATTACACTAATTTTTATTGCCTGTTTGCTTGTCCTTCTCCACCGCTGGATCGTACACCAGGTTGTCAGTGCCTACCCCAGGGCCCAACCACAGAGGACACACAGTATGCAGCAAGCTGAATTTAATTGAAACAGCTGGCTTATTCCCCAAACCTTAGATAACTCTGAAGGGCAGGCTGAAGCCAGCTCTCCAAAAGTGGCTCTAGTTAAACTTTCTTCTGCCTGTTGTTTCAGGTGTCCTGTATCACAGCCCCTTTGGGACAGGAAGTGTCCGGTGTCACTGTATTATCCTCTTATTCTGATATCAAAGACTCAACCAGGGAGCTCCTGAGCGAAGATGGGGGCTTGGGTCCAGTTACCCACCACCTGCTAGAACAGCAATTTGGCCCCCTTGCCAAGTAGGGAACAAGACAAGCTTTATTAAATAATAACATAATACATACAGAGCCACTCCATCCAGCCATTTCAGCTCAGGGATCAGCTTCAAAGTCTAGCCAGGGTGGGATAAGACAAATGGGCTTCAAGGGACAAAGGAGGGACAGGAGATTTGCAGAATACAAATTCCTTGGATTTTGTGGGTTTAGCTGTGGAGTGGTTTTTTTTATAGTTCTACCCCTTCCCAAGAAGACTCCAAATAGAAACTGTATCCTACTGGTATCCATGACGGTAATTGCAACCTAGTGTGGTGGAAAGAACATCAGTTTAAAAGCCAGAAAAGGTCAAGTTCAACTCCCAGCTCTTCTCCTGTATAGCAGTGTGAGCTTGGTGGATTATTTAACCTCTCAAAACCATACTTTCGTACTCTATTAAATGGTGGGCAATACCTTCCTCAACAGAACCATGAGTAAAACTGAAGAAGACAATCTAGAAACAATCACTCTGTAAACTAAATACAATACATCACACAAATGTTTGGTATTATAACCATAGCTGCAAAATACTATGAAACTGTGATAGAATTCAGGAAAACACTCCCTTGATGGGATCAGTGGCAGGAACTTAGACAGCAGGGTTCCCAGGGGCTACAGATATGGTTAGAAGAGACTAAACACAGATAGCTGCTGGAAGTTCATAATGTATTTAGTTAAAGATTTAAAACTTGGTGGAGGCCAATACATAGAGTAGGGGCAGATGCTGTAGCTGCATATCTTTTTCTTGTCTACTCCTCACCCCCATGCCCCATGTTTTCAAAACCCAAGCAGCTGATATGGTGGCACTCTTCACCCAAGAAGCCTACCAGAGTTGAGAAGACTGCTGAATTTCTGTACGTTACTGTAATATGTATACACATATATGTATATATATTTATATAGTTTTATATATGTATATTTATATATATATATTTATATTTATATATTTTATATATATATAAAAAATATCTGGGCACCCATCAGCAACCCAGAAGAACTTGAGCCAAAATTCCATGTGCCTCTGTTTAAGGAAATGTTTTATCAGCATGGGGCTCTCGGGGTCCTTGAACCCAACTGAGCACTCTAAGGCCACATCATCACACCGGGGGGGACAGGGGGAGGGGGGGAAGCTGAGTCAGTATCCAGAGTCCCTGAACAAATTATCCATCCCCAGTGTTCCACCGTCCCTGAAAGCCCACCCTTGGAGGTGCCTGTCTCCCACAGAGCCTTCCTCCACCAAGTCCTGCCAATATCACCTTCTAAAGTTTCTTTAGTCCATCCCCTCTCCTCCTTACCAACTACCACTTTTACCCATATAATCTCTCACCTGGACTATAGCAACAACTTCCTAACTGGTCCTCCTTGCTCGGTAGGCTGCTGTGTCCTCCCCGCCTCTCCCTCCTCACCCCAATCCCCAAATCTATGCACCACTCTGCAATCAGAAAGATCCATATAAAACAGGGCTTCTTAACCTTTCTTGTTCCACGGACCCCTCTTCCAGTCAGGTGAAAACCACGGACCTCTTACTAAGTCCACACTTACTATGTATTATTTAAGAAATATATCACACCTGCACCAACACATCCCCACAAGAATGTTTTTTTTTTGAATTTCAATTCAAGCTCACAGACCCCTTGGTAAGAACCCCTGATCTAAAATGATAATCAGACCATAGAACCCCCTTCCTATAATAATTCAGTGGCTCCAATGGCCTAAGGGCTACCCTAAACTCCCCAGGAAGATACACAAGTCCTGTTTAGCTGTGCAGCTTCAACTCCCACATTGTGCTTTCTTCCCTTGTCTTATGAAACTGCTTGCAGTTCCCCCTTATATTCCATACCGTTTCCCAGCTCCAAGATTTTTCTAATTATTCTTACTTCTTGGAAAGCCCTTCCTATTTTTCTTCACTCAACTAACTCCTCTTACTCTTCGTGACTCAGCTGAAACATCACTTCCTCCAGTACATTCTCTCTGAAGACCCAGGTTGGGCCAAGGACCCCTCCCTGTGGTCCTGCAATCTCCAGTTTAACTTGTTTAAACTGGAATTATGCATCCAAGAGCCTGACTCCCCACATGGATAGTCTGTTTTCCGGTAATGAATGGGCTTTATCCCATCTCCCAGCATAGAGCCTGGTCACTGCAGATGACCAATGCATGTTTGATAACTTGAGTTCAACATCAAACCCCCAAACAGAAATTCAGTGGATAGTTCAACTGAGAGCCTGCTACATCTGGAAATGAAGAAACAGAAGGCTTGCAGTCCAAAGAAACCCACCACAGGCCACGGGAGCTCCTGAATCTAGACGTTTAGAGCAAGAGGTAGGACATCCATGCATTGCCTAAGGAAAGAACCAGCCTTGACTTCAGAAACTGCCTCAGGTGTCTGGTCCAATGTTCTAGCCAACCTGGTCTTGACTGTCCATCTCAAAGTGGGTTTTGCACATCCTTTGGAGCACAGGATAAAAAGGAACACTATCCTGAAAAATCAATTTTATACTTAAAACCTTTTTAAATAAAGTTATTATTTATTTAGTACTTACTATGTCCTGGACACACATGTCGATTAATTTACTCTTTAAAACAACCCATATAGGGAAGCAGATTTGGCTCAAGCAGTTGGGCGCCAGACTACCATATGGGAGGTCCCAGCTTCAGTTCCCACTGCCTCCTAAAGAAGACGAGCAAGACAGCAAGCTGACATGATGGGCTGGCGCAGTGAGATGACGCAACGAGGTGATGCAATAAGGAAACACAACAAGCAGGGACTGGATGTGGCTCAAGGGATTGGGCACCTCCCTCCCACATGGGCGGTCCCGGGTTCCAGTGCCTCCTAAAAAAAAAAAATAGAAGACAAGAAGACATGGAGAGCACACAACGAAGAGATGCAGAGAGCAGACAAGGAGTGCAAACAAGGGGCAGGGGGAGAAATAAATAAATCTTTAAAAAAAAAAAAAATTTATTAAAACAACCCTATAAAGAAGGTACTGTTAGTTGTCCCCATTTTGGGATGTGGAAACTGAGGCTCAGAAAAGTTAAATAAGTTACCTAAGGTTAAAAAGTAGTGAATGCGGGAAGCGGATGTGGCTCAATCAGTGGGGCTCCCGTTTACCATATGGGAGGCCCCGGGTTCGGTTCCCGGGGCCTCCTGGTGAAGGCAAGCCCGCCCACACGGCGCGGTTAGCTGACCCAGTGAGCATAAGCAGCAAGGGGGGGATAAATGAATAAATAAATAAAATCTTTAAAAAAAAAAAAAAAAAAAAGTAGTGAATGGTAGCATTGAGATTCAGGCTCAGGCATTTGGCTCCAGAGTCCGCCCTTAAACACTACATAACACTGCTTCTGGCATCTCAAAACTCACTTTACAGTAAAACAGAGAGCTATATGATGGAGTTAGTGATACATTTTGTATGACTTTCTTAAGATAGAATATGACTTCAACTCTCAGGTCCTTGCTTACTCCTCCAAGTTTCTCTGCCTCCCTCTCTTCACTCAAGCCATCTGGCCTCCCCGCAGTCTCTGAAAAGCGTCAAACACATTTCTGCCTCAGAATCTCCAGACACGCGGACCCTCTGCTAGGAATGCTCCACAGCCCTCCCAGCTCTCCACCCAGCCTCACTTCTGGGCTCGGATGCCCCATCCCAGGTGGGCCTGGCCTGGTGGCCCTCTCAAGGTCTCCCACTGTTCTCCTTCATGGCACCCTGGCCACCACCTCCATAGAAGGACTCAGAAAGGGTGCTGACATGTTGGTTTTTGACATATTGCTGGTCTGTCTCCCCCACCGGGCCATAAACATCCTGAAGGTGGGGGCCTGGTTCACCCAGTGCCTGGCAATGAAGTGCTCACCAAATGCTTAATAAATGAATGAACAAATGGAAGAAAGAAGGAACTAATCAAGCAATGGAAGACAGGGCTGAAGGAAGGAGGGATTTACGCCGTAGGTTCCTAACCCTGAGAGATACGCAATCATTAACAGTAGGTGTATTTTGGTGGAAAATTTTTTGAATAAATCTCAGGATTATGAATACATGTTTTTACTTGTTTGGAGAGAGCAACATATGGAGAAGGCTAACCAGTTCATCTTCACTGGGGGTTTGTGCAAATCCGAACATCAGCTTCTGAAGAGGCAGACCTTGGAGAGGACCATGGAACAGAAAAGGCCTTGGAGTATGAACTTGCATGACCCCAGGCAAGGCTGGACTAGGCAAACGACTCTGTCGCTGCTTGAAACCTTTAACCCAACTCCACAGGGCTGGAAGGGCCTAGGATGCCTGGCGCAACTCCCATGGGAATGAGCTCACAGAATTACTATGACCCGCAAAGGCAAGAGCCAAACCTCTGAGTCTGTACCATCCAAACTCAAGGCTGCAGTTCACCGTGCAAAAGGGAGGTCACAGTGAGGAGATCTGGCTGCTGCAGCCCCCTGTAAAGAAAGGAGGAAATCAAGCCCCAAATATGGCTAACCTTTGAGGGAAGTAATGGGCACACCTGAAGCGTTTCTACCCAGCCTTAGGAAAATGTTTATGAAGAACAGCAGAGGGGAAAAAGAGAAAGGCAGGGGAGAGATTGTTATTAAAAATACAGCTAGAGCCACAGGAGAGGAAATGTCTCTGCTATTACTCCCAGCAGGTCCCTATTGTGGATGAGAAGTAATACTACTTTAAAAGTGCCAAACAGGAAGGGAGGGCAAGGGTGGGGGGAGGGGAGAGGGTAAAGGAGATCAGAGCAGGCAAGACATATAAAAAACAAATATCCTTCTTAGAACAAAATTGTTCTTCAGGAAGGCACCTCACTACAAGTTTACAAGTTTCTCTCTCCCTGTTTTACGGAGTTTTTCTCTGATGTACTTTTCTATTCTTTTTTTGTTTTTTTTTTTTGGCAGGGCAGGGAGGAAGGGGATACATTCCCCTTTCCTCTTTTCCCCTTGGCTCCCTCACCAGGCCTTCTGCACCTCTGGGTTCCAAGAGCGTCCTGAGGATATTTACCAACAGGAAGCCAGGCAAGGTGGGAAATGACACGGTCATTAGGTGACGTAAGCCTGTGACAAGCTGCCAACTCAGCCTATTGAAGATATAACTGAAAAGCCAGCATTTCACTAAAACTAGGTCACCTCCAAGTATGCGTCTGTCAGCTGGGAGTTCACCTCAGACTGAGAACCAAGGAGCCAAGAGGTTAATGGCTTCCCTTGGGACAAGAAGAGGTCACACGAAGGGAAGCATGAAGACCAAGAGCGGAAGCTGTGAGCGTGGATAAGGTGAAAGAATGCCAGTGAGACATCCACGGGCAAGTGGGTCCTCTGAAAGCAAGCTCTAGAGAGTTGGCGGCAAGGTCTGAACAAGGCCCGGGTGCGCTCAGGGAAGACTTGTAGGCTAAAACCAAGGGGTCCTCTCTCCTTTCCACATCTTGTGCCAATTATGTGGCACTTGGCATCTATTTTCATGTAGCCATTTCTCTCCATTGAACTACAAAAGTTCCCCCAAATAAGGTGTCAGCTCCTTAAGGCAAGGGATGTATCTATTTTGTTGATGTCCTCGATTTCACCAAATAGAGTGCCGGACCCAAAGCAGACATTTAATAAATGCCGGATGACCATGTGACTGGGGAAAAAAAATAAAATAAAACTATACAGTGGAATTGTTGAGCACATGGGCTCTGGGGTCGGCAAACTTGGGTTTGACACCCAGCTACATTTCTTGCTAACTGTGTCCTCTTGAGTAACTTCTCTAAGCTCTCTGTGCTTCAGGCTCCTCATGCATAAAATCAGGAATAGTGGTATTCGCCACCTCATAAGGTCCTTGTGAGGATTCAGGAAGGTACTACATGCCAGGTGTTAGCAGCATGTCCAGCACAAAGTAAACGTTTAGTAACTGTGAATGATGGTAGGCTACTACCTGGCTTTGGGTTTTCCTGAGAGCCTCCAAGTACATGGGTCTGGCTCCTACCAGAACGCCTGGAAAAGCACTTAAGTTTCACCCAGCAGATTTAGAATAAGAGCAGCCTGAGGTAAATAGTTTTCCCTTGAAGGCTAGTCTCCTTTCTGAATGGGGAATAGATTGGCAAGATAAACTGGTTTTGGGGAAGGTACTGTACATCTATCCTTGTGGGCAACAATGAAGGATGAAGGAATGTGGGCCAGATGGACATGAGCATTTCTCAGATCGTGCTCTCTAGAATATTTGTTTGCTGATGATTATTAGGTGTTACATGGGGTGGAGGGCAGAACTAAAGGGTTAAATGTGTTCAGAAAATGCTGTTTAACAACTTCTTTCCTCAAACATTTTAACATATTCATAAGCATTGTGAATCTTCCAGAAGGAGTTATGGTCTGCAGCACCATCCAAATTTCTTTTATTCTAGGGCTCTTTGAGAACTGTTCTGCAGGCTAGTGTCCTTTATTTTTTTTTTTATTTTTTATTTTTTTAAGATTTTTATTTATTTATTCATTCATCCCCCCCTTGCTGCTTGTGCTCGCTGGGTCAGCCAACCACGCCGCGCGGGCGGGCCTGCCCCCACCAGGAGGCCCCGGGAACCGAACCCGGGGCCTCCCATATGGTAAACGGGAGCCCCACCGATTGAGCCACAGCCGCTTCCCCAGGCTAGTGTCCTTTAGAACCCACAATGAAAAATGCTCATCCTTGCCCAAAGGGTACAGGACATCAACCCTGCCAGAAGTGCCTGGGGTCGTGCCCTTAGCTCTGTCCTTGAAGCTCTCTGGTTCAGTTCAACATCAGTCATTTCCTGGCATGATGTGACAGATTTTAAGACAACCCTAAGCTGGACAGGTTAGTTGTTAGAGGAGAAGGTATAATCAGGACTAGGGTCTTACCAGATCCTTCATAGGGATAAATATCAGGTCCTGCTTACATGATCCAAAAACTAATTGGAAACATTCAGGATAGGACAAGTGGGGGATCAATATAGTACAAGTGAAAAACACTCAGGAAATGCTCTTCAATTACCATGAAAAGCGAGAACAAAAAGCTGGATCCTTGATGACAGTATGGGACTCTGGATCAATCCTCACCTGAAGGCAGCCCACTCCTGCCCCCTGGCCTTGTTATGTAAACAAACAAATTTCCCTTAAATGTTAAGATTTGGGGGTTTTTTGGATGGTGGTGGTAGTTTCTGTTTGTTTGTTTGTTTGTTTGTTTGTTTAACTACAGAATAAACATTCCAAACTGATAGTACTATCAACTATACAGGTCTCCAAAGAGATACTGTATTTCCAGGACAAACTAAAAGAAGCCTCAGCTCATCAAGGAGCAATGCCTCACCCTTCCTGTCAGATGATTCCTGGAGTTTACTTGTACACAGTTCTGGATGCCAAGCTTACAGGGGCACAGACAAACAAGGGAAACCTGACAGGATGAAACCATGTTACATGGCATGTTTAAATAAAAGACAGAGACAAGGAGATTTGGGAGGATCTGGCCTTCCAAAGAGAAGACCCGTAAGGGACATGGCATCTAAGGTAATGCATGAAGAAGAATCCACTGCTTCTTAATCTTCTAGAGGAAACAGACTTCTAGAAGATTCAACGATTTTTCAAGAGAAAACTGTCAAATGCTATGGAAACTCTCCCCGGAAAAATGTGCATACAAACAAGATTCTGCAACTACTTTCAGGGGATTACAACCCCACCACCACCGCCACCGAAGCCCATCCATGAACATCCTCATGGAAGACCAAAACCAAGGTAAAGAGCCTCAGATTAGGAAGTACCTGTGCGACCCACCCTCCAAGGTACTGAACGAGGGTCAGAGGATACATACTACAAAGAAGCAAGCATCTGCTAATAAAAGGAAGATACTTCCATTGTCTGTGCGGCCTGGAAACAGAAAGGATCGCCTGGCAAGGTGGGAGCTTTTCATCACTAGAGGTTTTCAAAGACTGAATGACCATTTTCAGGGATGTTGTAGAGGGGTTTCTAGGCTGCCACTGGACTAAAAGACCCAAGGCCTTTTAGGACCTTGCTGCTCAAACTGTGTCTAAAGACAAGCACCACCACCACAGAGCTCCTCAGCAGTACAGACTCTCAGGGGACTCCCACGCATGTCAGAGTTTCAAAAGCACTGCTCTGATATCCTACAGCCTAAGATTCTCTAAGGGGAGAGAAACAAAAATATTCTGGTCCCTCAGCAGCAGTCTGCCACCTCTGCCTTCAGAGAGCTGCCATTTTGGTTTTAAAAATTATGGATTTCGAGGCTATGGAAGAAAGGGCCCTACTATAAAACCTCATCCTACACTCTCCGCATTTATCTTCTGAAAGGCTGTAAATGAAGAACTAAGGGGAAAAAGGGATCATTATCCCTTTGTCTCTAATCCAGTTCCAAAACTTAAAGAAGGAAAAACTAATTTACAAACATTTATCCTCATGATCATCTTCCTTAATAATAATAATTGGTAGGATGTATTGGGTGCTCACATGTTCCATATATACTGTTAAGTGTTTGTTTGTTTTTTTCTGTCCCTTATCTTACTTAATCCTCACAATAAGGGAAGTTATGATCATTTTTCTCTCCCATTTACGATGACAAATATGAGACTCAGAGAAGGTAAGTGACTTGCTCAAGGCTGCACAGCTGAAAAATGGGGGTGTCAGGTCTTAATGCCACACTTCAAGTTCTTCACCACTAAAGCCATACACCGTCCCTTTAGAGGAACTCTCACCTTCTCCTCTTTTCAGTTAACAGTAAAGTAGGTTCCCACAGAGCTCACCCAGGTTATCTAGGGACACAGGCAGGCTGCTGGCCAGGCAGCTACAGACACAGGTGCAGCAGGGTCTCAGGTCTCAGCCCTCCATTATATCCTGTTCATTACACAGGAAGACTTAGAGGTCACGCTTTCAAATCCTGGCCCCTTCCTCATTATCTGCTCCAGCATCAGAGTTCTCCCAGGCCTGTATTGACTTGCTTTATCTCCTGGCTGCGGTCCCATCTCCATTAGATCCCAGGCATTTGAGCAAAGCACACAGCTATCCAGGTCTTGCTGAATGGAACTGACTCGCCATTCCTTCTCTATAATTTTGGGCATAGTCTGAGAGGATTTAGAAGGTGTCATTGACTTGGAATTACAGTTCTTTGTTACAGAGTGAATTTCCGGACTATGCTGAAGAGAGACTAGCAATCCCCCTCGCACTTACACAAGCAGCTTTGTTCCCCTTCAAAGTGTCCCTCTAATTGCACGGTGAACATTCGCTCCGGACTTTGCTGCTTCTCAAGGAGGACCTTTATCAAAGATAATTCAGACTTCCTATAGTACTTAGCCTCCGCAACATTCATTTGGAAATTAATCAGGTACTGCACAGTCTTCCTTCAACTTATTGTTAGTAACATTTATTTCCTATTGCTATTTAACTTCTTGTATGTTTTTGTCTTATATACCTCAATTAGGTCCCTTAAGACCAGAGTCACTTTTTTTTTTTTAATTTTTTATTGTGGTAACATATATTCAACACAAAATTTCCCATTTTAACCACTTTCAAAGTATGCAATTCAGTGGCCCGTACCACATTTTCATTATCTTTATTTCCATCACTGCCTTGCATGTATTAGATATTCAAGGACTATGTAATTGATTGATAACTAACCATTTGCATTTTACATATTGCATGCACATCTGTTGCTATGTCCAAAGTTAATTCACTCTTCCAGACACTGAACTTATTTGGAGGGAAGACATTGGGGAGTAGGGGATAAAATTCTAACTAAGCACGCTGAAATCCTGAAGCAGATGGTGCTGTGTAAAAAAAAGCCATAACATTATGGCTCCAGCCTTATAAGAGGTAACAATAAAACTTGCTCCCCTGAGGTAGGACTAAGCCAATAATCCCCCCTGGTACAGCTGGAAGCACAAAAGCTTCTTAAAGTTCAGGGACACCAACCCACCTGGTTAGACAATAACCAGACCAAAACCTCATTTCTCAGCTGCTCTTGTTATCACTTGTTCCAATTCCCAAACCACTTAAAGAGAATTCTGGGAATTTTAAAATAAACTTTCAGAATTATATTGTTTTCTTACTAAAACAAAAAAAAACAAAAAACAAAAAACTTTGGTATTACAGGCTAGAAAAAGCAGGGGGTTTCCTTCTGTTACAAAGAAATAAAAGGGTTCAGTAAATAAATTATTTTTTAACTTTACTAGGTGCTGATTCACTTTTTAAAACTTTGTCAGATTTCTTTCCTATCTTCAAGACCCTCAATAGATAACTCCCTCTTCTATCTGTTTTTCATTCAACAAATATCTCTAGAGAGCTGTCTACGCCGTGCATAAACAAAATTCAACAAAAACAGACGTGAGCTGTTAGACTGAATTTTTCACGTTCAGTTCCTTCAGTACTACAATTTCTTCTGCTCTAATTATCAGCTTTCCCACTAGCATCCCTAATGGGGTCTGAGAAATCCCCAGACTGTAAAGGGAGGTGAAATAGTACAATAACTGAGAGCAGAGGGCCTGGGCGAGGCAGACAAAGGGCAGACCTGTCTGTTACCGACTCTTGTGAGTTACCTACCTTCTTCAAGCCTCACTTACCTCACATATAAAATGGGGATGGAAATCCTCCCTATCTCAGAGGAACAATGCCCGTAAATATTCATATTTACAAATATCATTACATGGATTTAACCCAGAAGTTGGAAACTTAATGCCCCCAGGTACAAACAGGTATGGGAATCAGCTCAAGTAGGCAGGGCCTCAGAGTCAGGAATTAGAGAGACCATGGGGACCGGGTGAGCAGGAACACAGCTCCACTAAGAGGCCCAGCGTGGCTCCAGTCAATTGTTACTACTAGGGGATGCAGCCCAGGGTTCCCAGTTCTGATTTTTCCAAGAGAAGCCAGCTCGCCAGACTCTGATGTGAAATCTCCCCAATTTTTAAATGTTTGGCTCAAAAAAAACTAAGAGGCAATAGAGTGCAACAGTTAGGAGCATGGATTCTGGGACGAGACCAGCTGGGTATGAGTCCCAGATCTGCCATATCCCGCTTGTGACTCTGGACAATTTACTTAACCTCTCCATGTTTCATTTTCCTCACCTGCAAAACAAGAGATAATATTGGTGCCTACTTCACAGGAATAAGAGAACTAATATATAAGTGATTAGAACAGTACCTGGCAAACACTATGTAAGTTTTAGCTGTTATCATCATTACTTTTGCAAACATGATGTAGAACAAACAAAATACTTCTCTTAAGAGAGTCCTTTAAGACCTCAGCTCTAACCCACTGGACTCTAATGTATTCTTGGGACTATTAGCTTCAGACTCCAATAGCTGTGAAGGCTGGGTGAGAAACCTCAGTCTGCTTTCCCTTGCAGCAGTCTAGGGACCCAGGAGCACTGTGTGGCTAGACCCCACGAGGATGCTGTGCATTGCCACATTAAATGACGTACCAGTCACCCACCCTGCTTCATATCTTCTCTCTCCAGGGCTGCAAGAGGGTTGGGGATTGCTCCTCCGGGCAGGCAGACAGAATGACTCTGGGCAATTTCTCAGATTCTCGGACAGCACTTCCATCACAGAGAAGTTCTGGGATCATGTAGCCCACTGGAAAGCTTGATCCCCACTTGTGAATTCATGGAGCTTTTTGGCTCTGGGCTAGTGAAATAGTCTTGCACTACCAGCCTTCCTAGTTTCCTTAACTTAACCACTCTCCAGGTTTTGCATGATTGAGGTAGTGCGTGCCCATGAGACAGCCTGGCTTCATGGATTGCTGAGTCCTACAAAGAGGTTTTCCAAGACCCCTGGCCTGTAAACATTTCCACCAGTCCCTGCAATTCTCCCCCATTCTTCCCACACTGCAGAATTTTTTTCTCCAGTCCTTTCTATAATTCCTACTAAGCTACAAGTGATACATCTGCTAGCACTTAGCAACAGAAGGCCTAAAAAAGGGGGTGGGGGGAGGAGACGGACAGAAACTGGGAAATGGAGTCGTATCTTCAACTCATATTAAAATTCTTTCTATTCCTCATTTGATTTCCTGTAATATGATTCAATTCCCTTCGGGTGCTACACTGTCCTTTACAATGGTAGAAATAACAACAAAAGCTAACATTTATTAAGCACCATATTTCAGACCCTTCACACCAGGCCTCACAACAAGCCTATGATGTAAGTCGAAGATACTACCAGGATCCTAAAATTACAGATGAGGAAGCCCTGATGCAGAGAGGTTAAAGACATTGCCCACAGAACTCTGCACTTTCTGCATGACTTTTCTAGAAGCCTACAACTGCTCTAATAAAAAATAATCATGTTTTTTAAAAAAAGAAATTTGTCCACATACAATGGAATATTATTCAGCCACAAAAAGGAATACTTAGGGAGCGGATATGGCTCAAGCAGTTGAGCGCCTGCTTCCCACATGGGAGGTCCTGGGTTCGGTTCTCAGTGCCTCCTAAAAACAGAAAAACAAACAACAAGCAAACATACAAAAATACAACTCAGGGGAGCCAATGTGGCTCAATGGCAGAGCTCTGGCTTCCCACATAGGAGGTCCCGGATTCAATCCCCTCCCCAGGTACCTCAAAAAAAAGGAATGCTACGACACAGATGAACCTTGAAGGCATCAAGCTGAGTGGAATAAGCCAAGCACAAAAGGTCAAATATTGTATGATCTCACTGACATGAAATAATTAGAATATGCAATTTTAAAGTCAGAAATTAGAATATAGGTTACTAGGGGGAGGGGTAATGCTTAATGGGTATGGAGTTTCTGTTTGGGGTGATGATAAAGTTTTGGGATTGGATGGTAGTGATGGTAGCACAATATTGTGAATGTAATTAACACCACTGAATTGTATATTTGGAAGTGGTGTTACCACAATAAAATAAAAAATCTTGTCCAAGTTCATGCAGCCAATAGTTGGTAATAGCAGAGAGCAAAAACATGTCTACAACTCCAAAGCCCATGTTCTTACCCATGTGAAGGAATTAGATCATCCTATTTCTATCAGGCTGTAGTTCAGCTTTCCTGATAATGACAATGGATTAAGAATCAGGAAAATGAAACCCCAGTCTAAATCTCCCACTGACTGTG
Organism: Tolypeutes matacus; assembly: GCA_026826555.1. Taxonomy (NCBI): domain Eukaryota; kingdom Metazoa; phylum Chordata; class Mammalia; order Cingulata; family Chlamyphoridae; genus Tolypeutes; species Tolypeutes matacus. The sequence continues at coordinate 1,414,195 of JAKSZT010010581.1, read as the reverse complement.
AAAACGGCATCCACAATTCCTGAGCTTGAGTTTCCTCCCCACCACACTTCTAAAAAATAATATTTGAAGATTAAAATAAGACCATAAAGGTAAAACTGATTTACATTTTAGGAATATGATAAATAAATCTAAAATATTGTTGAGGCATTCGAAATAATTCCATATAAAAATAATGAGACTTACTGGTCAGGTATATCTTTTAAATTGCTTTTAAATTACTAATGCAATACATAACTCATAACAAATTCAAATAGTATAAAGGAGTATAACAGAAAGAAGGAATGAAAGAAGGGAAGGAGAGGGGAATGGAAAGAAAGAAAGAGACAAAGTCCCCATTATGTTCTGGTAACTTATTTTACTAAAGAATATATTAACATAGTAGGTATATGGGCCTATATATGCCTATACACTTTTCTTTCTTGAATCAGGATCATAATCTGTAGTTTTGAAACAACTTTTTACTTAGCACTGTATTTATTTATGTATTTCCACATCAAAATGTACAGAACTATCTCGGTCTTTTTAATCTACACGAAGAACTGGATTATATAGATGAACTGAAATTCAGTTCATCAGTTCCCTATTGAATAGCATTTGGGTTATTACTAATTTTGGTTCTGCAATGTTCATGCACATTGTAAGTCTATGAAGTTGACATGACATATCCCAGTGACCCATCAGAAGATTAGTTACAATCTCTGGTATTGTTACTGAAATGGAACTTATCTTCAGTTCAATAAAAGAATCAACTCACATATCAAACCATCCTGGCAGCTAAGAAAACTAGTATTAAATAGTAAACCCACATAACTGAATAATTCATTCTTTCACTCATTCATTCATTCATTCATTCAAGTACTTGTGGTCTACTGACCAAAATGCTAAGCCCAAAGGATTTAAAAAAACAACAATAATGATAAGCCTCATTCCTACCCATGAGTAATTTACAATTCAGTGGGCAAATATACTCATAAATGAATTTGGTAATGCATGTAAGGGCTCCAATAGGTTAATGTGAGGGAGCATGTAACGCTAAGAAGATGGCGATGCCCTGAGAAGAAAACATGAGCAGTGCCAGGAGTTTGCCAGGATAACAAAATTAAAATAAGGAAAAGAACAGCATAGACATGGTAACTGAAGTTGCCAAGTTTAGTCTTATAAAAGCATTCAGAGTGTTCAGGGAACTTAGAGGACTCAATATATATAGCATCCAGGTGGGAAATGGCAGGACAGAACGATGGAAACAATGATTGGTATTTTACAATGAGAAATGAAAAGGGGGACATTTCTACCAACCTTAAAGTAATGAAACTGATTATAAGAGAATACTATGAACAGTTGAATGCCGACAGATTAGACAACTTAGATGAAATTGGAAAATTCCTAGAAATGCACAAACTACCTAAATTGACTCAAGAAAAAAATAGATTTCAACAAACCAATAAGAAGACATTGAGTCAATAACCAATAACCTCCCTACAAAGAAAAGTCCAAATACAGATGACTTCACTAATGAATTTTACCAAATATTCAATACTTCTCAAACTCTTCCAAAAACTTGAAGAGGAGGGAACACTTCTTAATTCATTCCATGAGATCAATATCACTCTAAAATTAAAACCAGAGAAAGATATCACAAAAAAAGAAAATTATACACCAATATAATTTTGATTGTGAATACACAATCAAAAACCCTCAAAAAAATACTAGCAAACTGTATCCAACATACATTAAAAGAATAACATGAGACTTCCTGGAAGATGGCGGACTAGTAAGACACGGGAAACTCTTCTCCAGGAAAATAGCTAGAGGACAAGCTGAAACAGCCCCGAAAAAGATCTTCTAGGGTTTAGGACAGCAGGTGAAGGCTGCACACTACCCAGAAGAGAGAGGGACAGAAGAGGGAAATCGCGACTACAGAACTGAGAGTTGCAAGTAGCAGCTTCTGCTGCTGCCGGCACCCTCCCCCACACTCTTCAGAATTCTCGGGGCTCTGGGCCTGCGACCACAGACAAAGGGGGCTTCAGGGATCTGCCACTCCCGGAAAGGGGAGAGAGAGGGACACAGCCTTAGGCTGACTCAGGTTCGGACCTGAAATTTGGGCTGCAGAGCCCCACGGACCCTTCCACACGGCGGTTTGCCCTGGGAGCCTGGAAAGGACTGGAGAAATCCAATCCTCGCAACCTCCCTCTCTTCTAGCCTGGACTAATTGTTGAGGACACCACGGGAGAGAGAGCCTGGGCCTGACCCTCCTTTGGACTCCCAGGTTTGGTCTGCCCTGTCCCGAGAGTCCTTCCAGGCTGGGTGGGGCTGCGCCATTGTTTGCCTTGGAACCTGCAAGGGGCTAAAGATATACAAACCTCCCAATCTCCTCCTCTACTAACAGGGACTGATTGTTGAGGATTCAGAAGGGAGTGGAAATATTTCCTAGCTGGGAAAAGGGGGGCGCTACGAGAGAACTCTGGAGAACTATCTCAGAAAGTTTGAATCACAGGGCGCCTAGCCCGCAGACAGGAAGCTCTATCACATTGATCTGGTCTCTGTCACAACAAATATGCTCCGACCAAACATTGAATTGAGAGCTGCCAACAAGCGCCATCTCCTGGCACACCAAGGAAGTGCACATAAGAAAATTAATAAGTAAGAGAGGCTTTTCCTGGCCTCTATAGCCTCCCTGCCCAAGGCCCTAAGAAATGACTCTACAACCAATTACTGGGTCCAGTGCCCAGTTTTGAGCAACCAGCAGAACAATCCTAACAATTAAGGTTGAGCCAAAAATCAAAGAGCTGTGGTAACTCACAGCCTCCTGCCACTAAAACCCGATAAAAGAGAAAGAGATAGAGCATCTAAGTAAAATACAAACTAACCAGATGCCTAAGCACCAGCAAAAAATTACAGGCCATACTAAGAAAATAGAAGACATGGCCCAAGAAAAGGAATACAACAAAGTCCCAGAAGAGATGCAGATTTTGAGAGAACTAATCAGTGATATGAGCACACATTTCCAAAATCAAATTAATGAGATGAAAGAGAATATAGTTAAAGACGATCCTCCAGGAAGGTTAAAGAGACCAATGACATCAAGAAGACATTGCGCCAACGTAAAGAAGACTTTGAAATCATGAACAGAAAAGTAACGGAGTTCATGGGAATGAAAGATACAATAGGTGAAGTAAAAAATACATTTGAAGCATACAACAGCAGACTCGAAATGATAGAAGAAAGAATAAGTGATACTGAAGACAGAGCAGCTAAAATTGAAGAGAGAAAAGAACAGAGAGAGAAAAGAATGGAAAAAATTGAGCAGGGGCTCAGAGAGTTGAATGACAACACAAAACGCAAGAACATACGGGTCATGGGAGTTCCAGAAGGAGAAGAGAAAGGAAAAGGGACAGAAAGAGTATTTGAGGAAATAATAGTTGAAAATTTCCCAACTTTCACGAAACAAATGAACTTACATGTCCAAGAAGCACACCGTACCCCAATAAGAAAAAACCCAAATAGACCTACACCAAGACACATATTATTCAGAATGTCAAATGTAAAAGATAAAGAGAAAATTCTCAGAGCAGCAAGAGAGAAGCAAACGAACACGTACAAAAGATGTCCAGTAAGACTTTCTGCAGATTTCTCTTCAGAAACCATGGAGGCGAGAAGACAGTGGTATGGTACAATTAGGAAACTGAAAGAGAAAAACTGCCATCTGAGAATGCTTTATCCAGCAAAACTGTCCTTAAAATATGAAGGTGAATATAAAGTATTCACAAACAAAAAGAAACCAAGAGAGTTTGCAAAAAAGAATCCACCTTTGCAGGAAATATTAAAGGAAGCCTTTGAACCTGAAAGAAAAAGACAGGAGAGAGAGGCTTGGAGGAGAGTATAGAAGAAAGAAAAGCAAAAAGGATAACCAAAAGAGTAAAAAGAAAGACAAAAATAAGATGACATATGAAAACCAAAGAATAAAATGGAGGAAATAAATAGTGCATTTTCAGTAATATCATTGAATGTGAATGGATTAAATTCCCCAATCAAAAGATACAGGCTGACAGAAAGGATAAAAAACATGAGCCATCCATATGCTGCTTACAAGAAATTCACCTCAGACACAAGGATACAAGCCGGCTGAAAGTAAAAGGTTGGAAAAAGATACTCCATGCAAATAGTAAACAGAAAAGAGCAGGGGTAGCGATACTAATATCAGACAAAACAGACTTCAAATGCAAAAAAGTGATGAGATGCAGAAGGCCATTATATATTAATAAAAGGGACGATCCTCCAGGAAGGTATAACAGTCATAAATATCTACGCACCTAACCAGGGTGCGCCAAAATATATGAGACAAACTCTGGCAAAACTGAAGGGAGAAATAGACATTTCTACAATAATCGTCAGAGACTTCAACACCCCTCTCACATCAATAGATAGAACAACAAGACAGAAGATCAACAAGGAAACAGAGAACTTGAACAATATGATAAACAAGTTAGAATTAACAGACATTTACAGAAAACTGCATCCAAACTCAGCGGGTTATACATTCTTCTCAAGTGCCCATGGATCTTTCTCCAGGATAGACCACATGTTAGGTCACAATACAGCTCTCAATAAATATAAAAAGATTTAAATTATACAAAGCACCTTCTCAGATCATAATGGAATGAAACTAGAAATCAATAACAGACAGGAAAAAAGGAAATTTGCAAATGTGTGGAGACTGAACAACACACTCCTAAATATTCAGTGGGTCAAAGAAGAAATTGCAAGTGAAATCAGTAAATATATTGAGACAAATGAAAATGAGAACACAACATATCAAAACTTATGGGATACAGCAAAGGCAGTCTTGAGAGGGAAATTTATAGCCTTAAATGCCTATATTAAGAAACAAGAAAGAGCTAAACTCAAAGATTAAACTCGGGAAGCGGCTGTGGCTCAATCAGTAGGGCTCCCGTTTACCATATGGGGGGCCCCGGGTTCCGTTCCCGGGGCCTCCTGGTGAGGGCAGGCCCGCCCGCACGGCGTGGTTGGATGACCCAGCGAGCGCAAGCAGCGGGGGGGGGGGATGAATGAATAAATAAATAAATAAATCTTGAAAAAAAAAAAGATTAAACTGAACAACTTGAGAAACTAGAAAAAGAACAGCAAACCAATCCCAAAGCAAAAAGAAGGAACGAAATAATAAAGATTAGAGCAGAAATAAATGAAAATGAGAACAAAAAAGCAATAGAGAAAAACAATAAAACCAAAAGCTGGTTCTTTGAGAAGATCAATAAAATTGACAAACCCCTCACTAGACTAACAAAGAAAAAAAGAGAGAAGATGCAAATAAATACAATCAGAAACGAAAGGGGGGAAATTACAAATGACCTCACAGAAATAAAAAGAATCATAAGAGGATATTATGAGAAATCATATGCCAACAAACTAGACAACCTGGATGAAATGGACAAATTTCTAGAAACTCATAACCAACCTACACTGACACAACAAGAAATACAAGAACTTAACAAACCAATCACAATTAAGGAGATTGAATCCATCATCAAAAATCTCCCAGCAATGAAAAGTCCAGGACCAGATGGCTTCACAGGTGAGTTCTACCAAGCATTTCTAAAAGAATTAACACTAATCCTGTTTAAACTCTTCCAAAAACTTGAAGAGGAGGGAAAATTACCCAACACATTTTATGAAGCCAACATCACCCTAATACCAAAGCCAGATAAAGATTCCACAAGAAAAGAAAATTACAGACCGATCTCTCTCATGAATATAGATGCAAAAATTCTCAACAAAATACTTGCAAATCGAATCCAACAGCATATCAAAAGACTTATACATCACGACCAAGTGGGATTTATTCCTGGTATGCAAGGCTGGTTCAACATAAGAAAATCAATCAATGTAATACACCACATTAACAAATTGAAGGAAAAAAACCACATGATCATCTCAATAGATGCAAAAAAGGCATTCAACAAAATCCAACTTCCTTTTTTGATAAAAATACTTCAAAAGATAGGAATAAAAGGAAAATTCCTCAATATGATAAAAGGCATATATGAAAAACCCACAGCCAACATCATACTCAATGGGGAAAGGTTGAAAGCTTTCCTCCTAAGATCAGGAACAAGACAAGGATGCCCACCGTCACCATTCTTATTGAACATTGTAGTAGAAGTTCTAGCTAGGGCAATTAGACAAGACAAAAAAATTAAAGGCGTCCAAATAAGAAAAGAGGAAGTAAAACTCTCACTGTTTGCAGGTGACATGATCCTGTATTTAGAAAATCCTCAAGTATCCACAACAAAGCTACTTGAACTAATAAATGAGTTCAGCAAAGTGGCAGGATATAAGATCAACACACAAAAATCAATAATGTTTTTGTACACTAGTACTGAACAATCTGAGGAGGAAAATTCCATTTTCAATAGCAACAAAAAGACTCAAATACCTAGGAGTTAATTTAACCAAGGAAGTACGGGACCTATATGCAGAAAACTACAAAACAATGCTAAAAGAAATTTAAAAAGACCTAAACAAATGGAAAGACATTCCGTGTTCATGGATTGGAAGAATAAATATTGTGAAGATGTCAATCTTGCCCAAACTGATTTATAGATTCAATGCAATACCAATCAAAATCCCAACAGCTTACTTTACAGAATTAGAGAAGGCAATTACCAAATTCATCTGGAAGGGTAAGTGCACCCGAATAGCCAAAAGTATTTTAAAAAAGAGCAATGTGGGAGGAATTTCACTGCCTGACCTTGAAACATATTACAAAGCTACAGTGGTCAAAACAGCATGGTACTGGCATAAGGATAGACATATCGTTCAGTGGAATAGAATTGAGAATCCAGAAGTAAACCTTCACCTATACAGTCAACTGGTTTTTGACAAACCTACCAAGCCCACACTAATGGGAAAAAACAGTCTCTTCAACAAATGGTGTTGGGAGAACTGGATATCTATAACCAAAACAATGAAAGAGGACCCCTATCTCACCCCCTATACAAGAATCAACTCAAAATGGATCAAAGATCTAAATAGAAAAGCCAGGACCATAAAACTACTAGAAGGAAAATGTAGGGAAACATCTTCAAGACCCTGTAGTAGGTGGTGGTTTCTTGGACCTCACACCCAAAGCACGTGCAACAAAAGAAAAAGTAGATAAATGGGACCTCCTCAAAATTAAACACTTTTGCACCTCACAGGAATTTGTCAGAAGGGTGAAAAGGCAGCCAACTGAATGGGAAAAATTATTTGGAAATCACATATCTGATAAGGGTTTAATATCCAGGATATATAAAGAGATGTTACTGGGAGGCGGCTGTGGCTCAATCAGTAGGGCTCCCGTTTGCCATATGGGAGGGCCCAGGTTCGGTTCCCGGGGCCTCCTGGTGAGGGCTGGCCCGCCCGCATGGCGTGGTTGGCTGACCCAGCGAGCACAGGCAGCAGGGGGGGATAAATGAATGGATGAATAAAATCTTTAAAAAATAAAAAATAAAAAATAAAAAAAAATAAAGAGATGTTACAACTCAACAATAAAAAGACAAATGACCCAATTAAAAAATGGGCCAAAGACTTGAATAGACATTTCTCCAAAGAAGAAATACAAGTTGCAAAAATACACATGAAGAAATGCTCAACATCACTCATGATTAGGGAAATGCAAATCAAAACTACAATGAGATATCATTTCACACCTATCAGAATGGCCACTATGAAAAAGACAGAGAACTACAAGTGTTGGAGAGGATGTGGAGAGATAAGAACACTTCTTCACCGTTGGTGGGAATGCAGGATGGTACAACCACTATGGAGGACTGTTTGGCAGTTCCTAAAGAAGTTGAATATAGACTTGCCATGTGACCCTGCAATACCACTACTGGGTATATACCCAGAAGAACTGAGAGCAGTGACACGAACAGACATCTGCACACCGATGTTCATAGCAACATTATTCACCATTGCCAAAAGTTGGAAACAACCCAGGTGTCCATCAACATGGATAAACAAACTGTGGTCTATTCACACAATGGAATATTATGCAGCTGTAAGAAGAAATGAAGTCATAAAGCATATGGCAACATGGATGAACCTGGAGGACATTATGTTGAGTGAAGCAAGCCAGACACAAAAGGACAAATACTGTATGAATGCATTACTATGAACCAAATATATTGTGTAATATATTGTTTGATTAAAAAAAAAAATTTTTTTTAAAAAAAAGAATAACATACCATGATCAAGTAGGATTTATCCCAGCAATTCAAAGGTAGTTCAATGTAAGGAAATAATGTAAAACATATTGATACAATAAATGAAAAAAAACACAAATATGATCACCTTAATTGATGGGGAAAAGGCATTTGACAAAATTGCGCAGTCTTTCTTGATAAAAACACTCCAAAGAATAGGAATAGAAGGAAGTTGCTTCAACATGGTAAAGGGCATTTATGAAAAACCCACAGCTAACATCGTACACTCAATGGTGAAAGACTGAAATCTTCCCTCTAATATCAAGAACAAGACCCGGATGCCCACTATCACAATTGCTATTTAACATTATACTCAAAGTGCTGGCCAGAGTAATTAAAGAGAAAAAGAAATACAAGGCATCCAAATTGGAAAGAAGTGAAACTATCTCTTTTCACAGATGACATGAGCCTATATAGAGAAAATAACAAATAATCTGCAAGAAAACTATTAGGGTTAACAAATGAATTCAGCAAGTGGTGGGGTAGAAGATCAATACACAAAAATCAGTTGTGTTTCTATACAAAAGCAAGGAACCATCTCAAAAGGAAATCAAGAAAACCATAGCAACTTAAATATCTAAGAACAAACTTAACTAAATATGTAAACTACTTGAATGCAGGAAACTACAAATCATTAATGAAAAAAATTAACATTTAAATAAATGGAAAGATATTCTGTGCTTGTGTATTGGAAGAATTAATATAATCAATATGTCAATGCTACCCTAAATGGTTTACAGATTTAATGAAATCCCAACCAAAAGTCTAACAGCCTCCCAGAAATGAAAAAGTCAGTGGTCAAATTCATGTGGAAGCACACAGAACTCTGAGTAGTCAAAAACATCTTTAGAAAAGAACAAAGTGGGAGGATTCACACTTGTGATTTCAAAACATATTACAAAACTACAATAATCAAAACATTGTGCTACTGGCACAAGGACAGATATATAAGCAATGGAACAGAATTGGGATGCAGAAATAAACTCACACAACTATGGTCAACTGATTTTTTTTTTCCTTAAAGATTTTGTTTATTAATTCTCCCCCCTACCCCACCCCATTTTTTGAGCTTGCTGTCTGCAATCTGTGTCCATTCGCTGTGTGCTCTCTGTCTTTAGGAGGCATGGGGAACCAAATCCGTGACCTCCCATGTGGAAGAGAGGCGCTCAATCACCTGAGCCACCTCTGCTCCCGGGATTGTTGTGTCTCTCATTGTCTTTCCTTTTTGGGTCTCTTCTGTTGCATAATCTTGTTGCATCAGCTTACCATGCCTGCCTGACACACCAGCTCGCCTTCTCCAGGAGGCACCCGGAACCAAACCTGGGACCTCCCATGTGGTACGCAGAAGCCCAATTGCTAGAGCCACATCTGCTTCCCCAGTCAACTGATTTTTGATGAGGCTGCAAAGTCTACTCAATGGGGAAAGAAAATTCTCTTCAACAAATGGTGCTAGGAAAACTAGAACTCCACATGTAAAATGGACCCTTACCTCAAATTATATACAAAAATTAACTCAGCCCTGCCCTGATAGACATGCAGAGTGAGATGCTTCAGGACTCCATCCCCTCTGACAAAAGTTCTGAATAACCAGCAAGAACTGCCAGAAACATCTCTCTCAAAGCTCCAGGAAACAGTTAAAGGACTGCAATAACATGGTGACTGTCCAATCAAGAGAAAGGCTACTTCAAAGCAGTAGGACCTCATGGAGCTCTGGCTGCCCCTCCCTGCCAGAACCTAATGGGCTTGGCATGGAGCTGGCTCACACTCCCAGTACAGATCCCTGGCCCAGGTTCCAGAAGGGCCAGAGTAAACCTTGTGCACATATTGGGAGCATGCATGCCTGACCCAACCTGCCTGGTGGTGGCCTGAGAGACTCACTGTCCCACAACGTGCCCTGCATGTGGAAGGCAATTCACAGAGCTCCCCTATGGAGCACTGTGGGACAGCAGTCAAGTCATGCTGCTTGGGGCAACAGATTGCTGAGTAAGGGACATACAGTGCAGTGCCTGGGACAGTGAGAAAACGGATTCCCAGGGAAGAAAAGACACTCAGAACCATGGAAACTAGGAAATTCCTAGGGCCACACACACATGCCTAAGGCAAGACACACATGCAGAAAGGATCAGGGAGGCCCCTACATTTTGGCCTCAAGCTATTATCTAAACTCATTTTTTGAATAAGCTCTGAAGAAGAACAATCTGCAAAGACTGGGAGATGTTTTCTTTTTTCTTTTTTCTTTTGTGTGTGTGTGTGTGTGTGTGTGTTTGTGTGTTAGCTCCTGGCCATCAAGAAAAGGTCTGTCATAATGCTAGTCAGATACAGCTGGAAACAGACACTTCAGAGTCTAAATTCCAGTGATAACATATTAAAATTTTTAAGTGCCCAGGTTTCAACAAAAGATTACAAAACATATTAAGAAATGATGTCCCAGTCAAAGGAAAAGATTAAAGCACTAAAAATCATCAATGAAGATGATTAGGCCTGGGACAGTCCAGAAAAAAAAAAGACTTCTTAAAAAATGGTCTTAAATATGCTCAAGGAGCTAAAGGAAAATATGGACAAGGAACTAAAGGAAATTTTAAAAAATGATAGGTGAACACAAACCAAAATATCAATAGAGGTGGAAATTTTAAAAAGGAACAAAACAGAGCTGGAGACCACAGTAAAAGAAGTTAAAAATTCCTAGATTGGAGCTGGCCAAAGAAAGTATCAGTTAACCTGAAGATAATTGAAATCATCCAGTCTGAGGAGCAGAAAGAAGAGTGAAGAAAAGTGAACAGAGCCTGAGGAATCTGTGGGATACCATCAAACATACCAGTATAACATTGTGGGAGTCTCAGAAAGAGAAGAAAAAGAGAAAGGAGTAGAGAGAATATTCAATACTTTCCAAACTTAATTAAAGCCATGACTATACACATCCAAGAAGCTCAATGAAGTCCAAACAGGATAAACCCAAATAGACTCACACCATTCCATGTTATAATCAAACTGTCAAATATTAAAGACAAAGAGAGATTTCTGAAAGTCACAAGAGAGAAGCAATGGGTTACATACAAGGGAGCCACAATAAGATTAATTGCCAATTTCTCACTGGAAACCACAGAGGCAAGAAAGCAGTGGGGAGATCTATTTAAAGTGTTAACGCAAAAAGTTGCCAACCGAGAATTCTATATCTGGAAAAACTGTCTTTCAAAAATGGGGGTGGGGGGGCGGATGTGGATCAAATGGTTGGGCATCAGTCTCCCATATGGAGAGACCCAGGTTCAATCCCCGGGACCTCCTGGTAAAAAAAAAAAAATGAGGGAGGGATTAAGTCATTCCCAGATAAATAAAAACTAAAGGGGGAAGCGGCTGTGGCTCAATCAGTGGGGCTCCCATTTACCATATGGGAGGCCCCCGGTTCGGTTCCCGGGGTCTCCTGGTGAAGGCAAGCCTGCCCGCATGGCGTGGTTGGCTGACCCAGCGAGCACAAGCAGCAAGGGGGGGATGGATGAATAAATAAATAAAATCTTTAAAAAAAAAAAAAAAAAAAAAAAAACTAAAGGAATTCATCTCTACTAAACAAGCCAAATAAGAGATGCTAAGGAGAGTTCTGAAGGTTAAAGGAAAGGGCAATTGACAATAGATTGAAAACACATAAAAAATAAAGATCTCTGGTAAAGGTATTGACATAGGTTCTATTGTATTTTTGGCTTAAACTCATATTTTACTTCCTACAGGATCTAAAAGGCAAATGCATAAAATGTAATGAGAAATCAATGGTTTAGGACTTGTCACATTCAAGGAATCCCCAATAAGATTAATAGCGTATTTCTCATCAGACACCACGGAGGCCAGAAAACAGTGGGATGACATATTTAAAGTCCTTAAAGGAAAAAACTGTCAGCTAAAAATTCTATATCCAGCAAAATTATCTTTCAAAAATGAAGGCAAAATTAAGACACTGACAGATATACAAACTCTGAAAGAGTCCATTACCAGAAGACCTTCCCTAAAAGAAATGCTAAAGGGAGCCCTTCATGCTGAAATAAAAGAATACTAAACAGTAACTCAAAGCCATTAAAAGAAATAAAGAAGATTGGTAGAGGTAACTATATAGCTAAATATAAAATCCTATATTATTATACTTTTGGTTTGTAATTCCTTTATCCCCCCTATATGACTTAACAGGCATACGAGTAAAAAATATTTAAAATCTATGTTAATGGGCCTACAATGTAAGAAGATATAATTTGAGACAACGACAATATAATAAGGGAGGGATAGAGATATATAGGAGCAGAGAGTTTATATACTACTGAAACTAGGTTGGTAATAGTCAATCAAGGTTATTAGTTTAAGATATTAATGGTAATTGCAAAGGTAACCACTAAGAAAATAATGTAAAAATGTAAAGAAAAGAAAAGGAGAAGGGAACCAAAGTGGCACACTAAAGAAAAGCAACTAAATACAAAAAAAAAGGCAGTAATGGGGTAATTGAAGAACAAAAAAAATACATGACATACAGAAAACAAATAGCTAAATGGCAGAAATAAATATTTCCTTCTCAGTTATTACCTTAAATGTCAATGGCTTAAACTCCCCTAAAAAGACAGACATTGGCAGATTAGATGAAAAAGCGTGATCCATCTATATGCTGTTCACAAGAGATCTACATTAGGTACATAGGTACAGAGAGGCTTAAAGTAAAAGGGTGGGGAAAGATATTCACACAAACAGTAATCAGAAGAGATGAAGTGGCGGAAGTGGAAGTGGCTCAAGTGATTGGGCTTCTGACTGCCATATGGGAGGTCCAGGTTCGATTCCCAGGGCCTCCTGGTGAAAAGCAAGCTGGCCTGCATGGTGAGCTGGCCTGAGCAGAGAGCTGGCCCACACGGAGTGCTGTACTGCATGGAGTACTGGCCCATGCAGAGAGCTGGCATAGCAAGATGACACACAAAAAGAGACACAGAGGAGAGACAAAGGGAGACGCAGCACACCAGGGAGCTGAGGTGGTACAAGAGATTCAGCGCCTCTCTCCACTCTGGAAGGTCTCAGGATCGGTTCCTGGTGCCGCCTAAAGAGAAGACAAGGGAAGCGGCTGTGGCTCAATCAGTGGGGCTCCCGTTTACCATATGGGGGGCCCCGGGTTCGGTTCCCGGGGCCTCCTGGTGAGGGCGGGCCCGCCCGCACGGCGTGGTTGGCTGACCCAGCGAGCACAAGCAGCAAGGGGGGGATAAATGAATAAATAAATAAAATCTTAAAAATAAAATAAAATAAAATAAATAAATAAAGAGAAGACAAGCAGACACAGAAGAACACAGAGAGCAGACAGAGAGCGCAAAACAATGAGGGGGGGAGAGGGGAAGAAATAAATAAGTCTTTAAAAAAAGAGAGATGAAGTGAGTATATTATTGTCAGACAAAATAGAGTTTAAGTAAAAAAGATGACAAGAGACAAAGAACGATATTACATATTCATAAAAGGTTAAATCCAGCAAGAGGGAAGCAGATGTGGCTCAAGCAGTTGGGCACCTGCCTACCATATGAGAGGCCCCAGGTTCGGTTCCCAGTGTCTCCTAAAGAACACGAGCAAGACAGTGAGCTACATGACAGGCTGGCGTGGCGAACTGGTGCAACAAGATGATACAAAGAAGAGACACAACAAGGAAACAAAATGAGAGACACAAACAGGGAGCCAAGATGGCTCAAGCTATTGGGTGCCTCCCTCCCACATGAGAGGTCCCGGGTTTGGTTCCTGGTGCCTCCTTAAAAAAAAGGAAGACAAGCACACAACAAACAGACACATAGAACAAACAGTGAGCGCAAATGATGAGAGAAGGGAGAAATAAAGAAATAAAATAAATCTTAAAAAAAAAAATCCAGAAAGAAGATACAACAATTATAAATATATATGTACCTCACAACAGAGGTCCAAAATAAATGAAGCAATTATTGAGAAAACTGAAGGTAGAAATAGTCCTACAATAGTAGTTGGAGACTTCAATACACTACTTCAATAATTGATAGAACATCTAAATAGAAGATCAATAATGAAATAGAGGACTCGGATATCCAGATGTATAAATAACTCCTACAACTCAATAACAAAAAGATAAACAACCCAATTTGAAAATGGGCTGAGGATTTTAATAAACATTTCTTGAAAGAAGATATTCAAGTGGCTGATAAAAATAAGAAAAGATGCTGAACATCATTAGCCATTAAAGAAATGCAAATCAAAACTACAATGTGATACCATTCCACATCTAGTAGAATGGCTAATATTTTTTTTAAAAAACTGAAACTATCAAGCATTGGCAAGGATGTGGAGAAATAGGAACCCTTGTACATGACTGGTGGCAATGTAAAATGCTGCTGCTGCTGTGGAAAATGGTTTGGTGGTTCCTCAGAAGGGTAAACATTGTTACTGTATGACCCAGCAATTCCACTTCTAGGTATATATACCCAAAGAATTGAAAGCAGAGACTCAGATACTTGCACACCAATGTTTATTGCAGCATTATTCACAATAGGCAAAAGGTGGAAGCAACCCAAGTGTCCATCAACAGACAAAGGAATAAACAAAATGTGGTGCATCCATACAATGGAATATTATTCCACTATAAAAATAAATGACATGCAGACATACTACAACATGGAGAAAAACATCATGCTAAGTAAAATAAGTCAGATTCCACTTATATGAAATAGCTAGAATATGCAAATTCATAGATAAAAAGTAGACTACAGGTCACTAGGGTGGGATGGAGAAGAAGAATGGGCAGTTAATGCCTAATAGGTGCAGGGTTTCTCTTTAGGGTGACTGGAAAATTCTGGTAAAGGATGGTGAAGATGGTGGCACAAAATTCTGAATGTGATTAATCCTGCTGAATTGTACGCTTGGACATTGTTGAGATGGGAAAGTCCATGTATATATGTTTCAACAATTTAAAAAAGAGAAAAAGAGAGCTAAAGACTGAAGAGACAATAATAACTAAATGCAATACATGATCCTGGACTGGATCTAATAATGGAGGGGAAATGCTCAAAAGGACATTACTGAGAAATGTGAAAAAATTGAAATATAGACAGTATGTTCTATATGAATGTTACATTTCTTGAACTTGATAACTGTACTTAATTGGTAACATAAGTGCACATCTTGATCTTAGAAAAAGCACATAGAAGTATTAAGTGTTCAAGAAGCATGAGGTATACAACCTCTTTCAAATGTTTAGAAAATATCTGAATAGACAGACAGAAGGGTTAGGGTGGCTTAAGCAATTAGGCTCCTCCCTCCCACATCAGAGATCCCAGGTTCAGTTCCTGGTGCCTCCTAAAGAAACAAAAGAAGACAGACACAGCAAGTACAAACAACAAGGGGGTAAGGAGAAATAAATAAAATAAATCTTAAAAAAAAAAAAGTAATTGTACCATTTTACATTTCCATCAGCAGTGTATCAAGAGCTCCAATTCCCATATCCTTACCAACATTTGGTATGGTCAGTCTTTTTTATTTCGGCCATTCTAATAGGTACATAGTACTATCTCATTGTGATTTTGATTTATATTTCCCTAATTGCTAATGATGTTGAGAATCTTTTCATGTGCTTATTTGCCATCCAAACAGCTTCTTTCCCATCCATGTAGCTTCTTTGGAAGTGCCTTTTCAAATCATTTGCCCACTTTTAAAAATTGGGCTGATTGTTTTATCATTATTCAGTGTTCTTTATGTATGTTGGGTAAAATGCTTTATCAGACATACACTTTGCAAATATTTTCTCCCAGTCTATGGCATCTTTTCATTTTTCTTAACAGTGTCTTTTGAAGAACAATAGCTTTTAATTTTGATGAAACCCAATTTATCCATTTTGTATTTTAATGTTCATGTTTTTGGTATCATACCTACAAAATCTAAGCTAAAGTCACAAAGGTTTTCTCCTATGTTTTCTTCTGAAATGATAACACTTTAGGTTTTACATTTTAGGTCTATGAAATATCTCCAGGGAGCATTTTGGACACCTGCAGAGGCATATTTGTCCTATATTTTGTGGGAGAAGGAGTTCAACCCACAATTGATGGACAAAGGCAGGGATGCCAGGATACTCACCATGCCATGAAAAAGTCTCATGACCCACATGACTTTCAAATGTCCTGTCAAACATTCATGTAGAAATTGCTTATGATCACATAAGATATCTATTTATCTCTTATTTCAAAAATACCAAAAACTTTAAGGACAGTGTAGCAGTTTGGCATTATTTATGAATTCCAAAAATAGATATTGGATTGTGCTTGTAAACTGGTCTATTCCTCTGGGCATGATTAAGCTATGCTTAGGGATTTGATTGGGCCATGTCAGTAGGATGTTGAGTCCCCACCCACCAAGGGAAGATAAAACTACATGGCAGAGCAGAGGAGTTAGTTGGAGTTTTGAGTTAGAGTTCTGATGCTGAGTTCCCTGGAGCCTGGGGAAGTAAGCACACAGAGGAGCTTGGTCGTGAGGAAGGAGAGAAGACCCCTGGAAAAGAGATGAGCCATTCACCTGATAATCTACAGCTGGCCTTGTGCAGAGAAGCAAGCTTGAGCCCAGAGAGAAGCAAGCCCCGGGAAGAGAGGAACCCAGGAAGCCTGAACTCTTGGCAGATGCCGGCAGCCATCTTGCTCCAACATGTGGCAACAGACTTTGGTGAGGGAAGCAACTTGTGCTTTATGGCCTGGTAACTGTAAGCTTCTAACCCAAATAAACACCCTTTGTAAAAACTAACAGATTTCTGGTATTTTGCATCAGCATCCCTTTGGCTGACTAACAACGGACAGTTACAACAATATCAGTTGAATTTTTCCTTACTTCTCTTAAATCCAAAGCTTTTCCTTAAAAACACCTATTTCACTGTGAGTTCTAGTGTATTTGTGCTTATGCATTTACATATTGAATTACATATTTTATTATAAAATAATTTCTTTTCATTTCTCCTTTATAATTCAATTATGGCATTAAGTTAATTTTTATCTTGTGTATAACTGGTTATATTATCACACATTAGCGACATAATAAGCTTAAAAACAATGAACTGAGTGAAAAAAGTAAGAATCAGAATGACATCTATAACAATACCGTTTATACATTAAAATACTACAATTATATAATTAAGAGTTTTAGAGACATACAAATTAACCATACACATTTTAGAAGAATGCATACAAAAGCATTCATATTATACACATTAGAATAGTTGCCTAAGGGAAGGAGGAAATGGGAGTAGGAAACAGGATGAATGGAATATAACAAATAAAAGCACAGGGTAGGAATATTCAGAGAACACTGAGGATGATATGCCATACTCTGAGGAATATATGGAGTTCAATCCCCTGCCCCTGAGGACCAGCTAAAAATATAACATCATAATTCTTTTTTAATTAAGCTGTTCCAGGCACCTGCCTGCCCTAGGGTCCACTTAAAGTTACAAACATAGGAAGGTGGAAGAAGCAATCAGCTCACAGGGCAGAAGCACCCAGGCTCCTGCAACCAACATTCTCAGCATCACCTAAAGGCAGGGATCAAACCACTAAAATGAGACCTGATTCTGGGGTGAGGCAGTATAAAGGTGACTTAAAACTGCTAAAGAGAAATGGACAAGTGCAGAGAGAGAAAAAACAAATGTACATACTTCCTTAGGTACAGGAATAAGGCAAGGATAACCACTCTCACCATTTCCAGTCAACATTGGGCTGGAGTCCTGGCCAGGGCAATAAAACCAAAAAAAAAAAAGAAATAAAAAGCATAAAAACTGGAAAGAGAGAAGTAAACTCTATTTACAGGTAACATGGTTGTATACGTAGAAAATTCTAAGGAACCTACAAAAAAAAAAAAAAAATTACCTATACTAATTAGTGAATTTAGCAAGCTTGTGGGATATAAAGTTAAAATATTTAGTGTAAAATAATCATTTGTATTTCTATATCCCAGCAATAAGCAACTGGAATATAAAATTTAAAACACTATTTACAATCACATTTTTTTTTAAACTTAAAATACTTTACAGATAAATTTAACAAAAGACACGCACGGCTTGTACACTGAAAATTCCAAACATGGAATTTGTAGCTCCATGTAGATCTAACTAAATGGAGAAGTGTACCAAGTTCATGGATTTGAACATTCATTATTTTTTAAGGTGAATATATGTGATTCTTCCATATGAATTTATTAATTCCTCCAAAAATATATTTTAGCATCTCCTATGTACCAGGTGCTGTTTTAAGTGCCAGGGAAATAGCAATGAAAAAGATAAACAAAATTCCCTTCCCCTATATAAAGACAGACAACAAAATAAACAAGCAAAATACACAGTATCTAAGATAATGATATATGCTAGGGAGGAAAATTATGCAGGGGAGGGGGATAAGGAGTATCCCTGAGAAAGAGATAAAAATTTAAACAAGGTAGAGACACTTTAACAAAGACCTTTAGAAGTTATAGAAGTGAGGTTTAGGGAGACCTGGGGTGAAAGTATTCCAGACAGATGGAACAGCAAATATAAATTCTTTGAAGTGGGAGCCTGCCTGGCATGCTAGGAACAAGAAGGAGAGCAGTATGGCTGGTGCAGAATGAGTAAGGGGAAGAGCAGAAGGAAATGGGGTCAGATAGGCAGGCAACAAAGGGCCAGAGCAGGTAGGGTTTTGTAGGCCATTGTAAAAACACTGCCTTTACTCTGAGGGGCATGTGCAGCCAGTTGAAGAGTTCAAGCAGAAAGTAACATGAACTGATTATGCTTTAGAACAGGGGTTCTTAACCAGGGGTCCACATCCATGGAAAGATTGCAGGGAGCTTGAATTGGAAAGAATCACCTTGATTAGATGTCCAACATGATATGCATGTTGCCTTGTCAATACTACACCACAGTTTAATGTTCTTATTCAAGACAAACAACAGCAGTCTGCACATTGACATGTCTTAAAAAATTAAAATTTAACTTTCCTACATTTTTTATGTATTGGATTATTATTTAATGTGTTAAGAAAGAAGCACAGATGTATAGTATTATATCTTTTTTTTTTTTTTTTTTTAGTAACTATTTCAATATATGTAACTGATTTCCTTTGTAATTTTATTTTATGCATTTAAAAACATTTTTGTGGGGACAGGTTGGTGCAGGTGTGATATATTTATTAAATAATACACAGTATAGTCTGGACTTGGTATGATTTTTATTTTGATGTAGCATGTTCTCAGTGCAGTGGATAATTGCCTGCAAAAAAGTTGGTAAGGATGGCGGAGGTGGTTTTATGACGCCATGGGAAAACTCAAATTTCTAAATGACCATTTGAACAGATGTTGAACCATGTTGGGTTATCAGGTATTGAAATTATGGGAAAGTTGTTGTTAGCTCCATTTAGCAAAATAATCCCCCGCAACCCCAGTCGGCACCCGCAGGTCTCCCCTGTCCCAATAACAGATGACCCCAAACCTCCACCCCTGTCCATAATCCAACAGGATGTACTAATCTCAAAACCAACCATGAGAATATCACAAGATCGTGGGAGGTACCTGTGCAATCATAAATGAAACTTTTTATATTAACAAAACTGGGCACGTAGAAAAAATCTTAAAATTTCAAAAGAAAACACAGAGATCATTCAGAGGGCCTGAGACAACAACTTTGGAAATCAATCCTGTTTATCCTCATTTCTCTCTTACTTTTCCTCACCCCTAAAATCAATCCTTTTACCCATTATAACATCACTACTGTTGTTATTGCTGCTGCTTGTTTTTGGTCCTTGTCTCTTACAGCTTCTCATCCGATTCACAGGCCAAATTGCATAGTCAACGACTCAGGAATATGTGAACAGCATCTTCTTGCTACATGAACGCCAACACCAACCTCTTTGGGACCAGAAATCAGAACCCAATGGACAGAACAGAACAGAACCGTTTACTGCCCCATAACAGCAGGAAGTAGCCAGACTTAGTTGATGTCCTGAATCCCCTCACCTTTCCGTTCTGCCCAGTATTCCCATTACTTAGGTCCTTCATCATATATATATAATCAAAGAGTTAGGAATGTTAGAGGTTCCCCCTTACAAGGTTTGCAATGACAGGTCATAGTCCTGTGAAGCAATATCCTTGTGACATAAACTGAAGAAAGGCAGCCTCCAGCTATAACCCACCTGACCCATGCCCTCCCAAGAATAAACAAAGTGGAGCAGATAAGCCTCCCCCGGGCCCAACAACACCAACCCCTCCCATATTCCAAGACCTCCTAGCCCACTCCTCTCTGGCCATTTGGCCCCAGGCTTAACTCTGTTTCCCCACCTATTGATATACTGTACAAAGTCATATCCACAACCTTCTGGGGCGGGGGAGGGGGGTGGCTGAAGTCTATTCTTCAGACACCCTCCATTGGGAGAGCTTCCCAATAAACTTTCTGCCTGCAACCATCAGTCTTCATGTCACAGTTTTCTCTAACAGTTGTAGAATGTAATTCTGAATAATCCTAAAATTTAATTTAAAGACATGCTGATGTTGAGTGTCATAAAACTATCTGTTGCTACATTCTAAGAAGAGGTCCGTGGTTTCCACTTGACTGGCAAAGGGGACTGTGGAACAAAAAATGTTAAGAACCCCTGCTTTAGAAGGATCACTCTGGCTGCCATGGTGAGAACAGTAGGAACAGAAGCACAAGAGACTTCTTGCAATAATTCTGGCAAGAGAAAATGGTGGCTTGGACCAAGGTGGCAGCAACAGAGGTGATGAGAATTGAAATGACTCTAGATCTACTCTGAAGGTAAATATATCAATCAGGATTCTCCAGAGAAACAGAACCAACGAGATATGTCTGTGTGTTTACACACACACATACACATACATATACATATATATCCATATATGTATATGTATGTGTATATACATTTTATTTTATTTATTTATTTTTTTGGAGGTACCAGGGATTGAACCTGGGACCTCATACGTAGGAAGCAGGCACTCAACCACTGAGCTACACCTGCTCCCCAAGATTTATTTTAAGGAATTGGCTCACACAATTGTGGGAGCTGGCAAGTCCAGATTCTGGAGGGAAGGCCATAGGATGGAAATTCCTGTAAAAGTGATGTTAAAGTCTTGAATGCAAATTCCTTAGGGAAAGCTGGCAGACTGGAAATTCCAGTAAGAGTTGAAGTTGAATTCTTGAGGCTGAAATTCTTCTGATCTCTCAAACACTGGGTGCTCCCTGTTAAGGCCTCCAACTGATTGGATGAGACCCATCCACATTATGGAGGGCAATCTCCTTTATTTAAGGTCAACTGTTTGTAGATGGTAATCCCACCTATAAAATACCTCCACAGCAACTATTAGGCCAATCTTTGACCAAACAACTGGACACCACTGCCTACCCACAAAGACATGTAGGATTAACCATCACAATGAAGTAGAAAGGATTTGCTGATGTATTAATATGAGTGGATTAGGAGATGGGGGTGGGGGGAGGGCAGGGGGATGGTGGTTAGGCACATCAAGGATGACTCCAAGGTTTGAGGCTTATATACCTTGTAGAACAGAGTTATTACTTACTGGAGTGGATGGAGACTATGGGAAAAACAAATTTGTGGGGAAAGGGAGACAAATTTAATTTGCGGCTTGTTAAGTTTGAAATGTCAGTTGAATATTCAATCAGGGATGTTGAGTAGATAGTTGGATATAGGAGCCTGGCATTTAGAAGAGAAGTCAGAATAGGTGGTGTTAAAATGGGAGATGGTATTTAAAGCCATGTAGTAGGGAAACGGACGTGGCTCAAAGGTTCGGCGTCCGTCTACCATATGGAGAGACCAGGGTTCGATCCCCGGTACCTCCCGGTAAAAAAAAAAAAAGCTAAAGCCATGTAGTAGAGGAGATCACCAAGGGAGTGAGGGTAGAGAGGAGAGGTCCAAGGGCAAAACCCTGGGACACTTCAACATTTAAGGTCAGAGAAAAGAAGAGGAACAGAAGGGAGACTGAGAAGGTGTGGCCAGGGAGGCAGGAGGAAAACCAAGAGAGTGTGGTGTTCTGGAAGCCAAGTAGAGAATCTGTTTCAAGGAGAAGGGAGTAGTCAATTATGTCAAATGCTACCTTCAGATCCAAGGGGATAAGGTTTGAAAAGTGATCATTAGATTTGGAAATAAGAAGCTGGAAGGGTAGGCAGCAGCCAGGCTGCCTGGTGTAAGTCAGAGAAGTCATGCAAGGATTGCTGGTTGCTCCAAGGAAGTTTTCACCCTTCTCACAACCAGGCTTCTCCCATCATCATGTCTTTGCATGCACTTGTTCCCACTGTCTAGAAAATTCTTCCTGTTCCCCTTTACTAAGTTGATGTCTATTCACAGTTTTGACCTCAGTTCTTCAAGGAAGCCTTCCCAGACCATGCCAAACCCCCCACTGTAGACTCTCAGAGTACCAGGTAGCCTTCTTCCCAGCATCTGTCCTGGTGAAGTTTTCCCATAGTGTGTGTGCCAATGTAAACAGTACTTGCCTGAACACCACCAGGATGGGAACCTTTGCTCATGAACTTGCTCCCAGCAAGCACTCGACAAGCAAGCAGGAGGTCAGGGAATGGGGAGACTTATGGACATTAGTGTGATCAGGTTTCACCATAAAGATAGTGTGGTAGGCAAAGCGGATGTGGCTCAAGCGATTGAGCTCCCGCCTACCACATGGGAGGTCCTGGGTTCAGTTTCTCCTAAAGAAGACGAGCAAGACAGCAAGCTGGCATGATGGGCAGGGGTGGCAAGCTGACACAGCAAGATGACACAAAAAGGAGACACAAAGAGGAAAGCTAATGAGAGACACAACAAAGCAGGGAGCAGAGGTAGCTCAAGCGATTGAGTGCCTCTCTCCCAGGTGGAAGGTCCCAGGTTTGGTTCCCGGTGTGTCCTAAACAGAAGACAAGCAGACAAAGAGAGCACACAGCAAATGGACACAGGGAGCAGACAGCAAGTGCAAACAAATGGGAGAAGAATAAATAAATAAAATAAATCTTAAAAAAAAAAAAAAAGATAGTGTAGTGAGGCATGCATCCAATTCAGAAGGGAGAAAGGGACTTGGATTCCAAGGGAAGACAGGAGAAGGCACTGTAGGGAGAGGGAAATAAGTCCTTCCACTAAGGCACAGAGTAGGGGCTGAGTGAGGCATCAGAGATCACTAAGAGAGAGTAGATTACAGGAAGCGGAGGGGTGGAGGGGGAAGAGAGAGTAGAGGGCTCTGAAATCCAATTGAACCAGATTAGCCTGTTGCTTTAGGAGGCAAAGACTGAGCAGATGTGGACTTTTGCAATCCTGGGGCAGTAAGATAAGTGTTAGGCTTCCCCAAACACACCAAGGAATGAGATTCATTCATTGCTGCAAATTAAAAACTGGGAGAGAGAGCTAATGGATAAAATGTACATCTTGGAAGGAAGACTAATAACCTTATCAAATGCCTATCATAAGCTGGGGGCCCTTCCTGAGTTATCTATTTAAGCTTCAGCCCCCTGGTCATCTATCTAAGGTCATTCACTCCTATTACCCTGCTTATTTCCTTCACAGCATTCTATCACAACTGGTAGTTACCTTGTTTGAATGTTTCTTTCCTGCCTTTCCCCACCAGCGATGACATCTCCTTGAGGACAGGGAACTGTCCTTAGGGTACTGCAACCCCTCTGCTAGCACATAGTACATCCCAGATATTTACCAAGAGATTGGAAAAACTTAGTACAAGTCCTTATACTAACCTGTTTTACAGACGAGGATCTTTGCTTATCTTTCACGTTTTTCCACCTTGGTGTTTAAAGTATTTACATGTTTGTGCTGCAGTGGCTCTGCACAATCTCACTGCTTTGCTGCTGCCATCTCTACCTCAGCTCCTTTCTCCACACAGCAAAACCTGATCCTTCCCTGTAAAAATCCAAGAACCCAACACCTAGCTATTTGAACAAGCCCATGCTCTATCCCACCTCCCTGCCCTTCCATGTCCTCCTGTTTCTGCCAAGGTACCCTTTCCCGAGGGAGTGCCTAGTAAACTCAGTCAACTGCTCAACTGCCCCTCTTGGTGTAGTCTTCCTTGACTCCCCTTGAAAAGGGCTGGTCCCTCCTCCAGCTGCCCACAACCGGTACTTCCCTTAAGTCACTCATGTTTTTCATTCTCTGCTACTCCAACAGGGATGACAAATAGATTTTATCTCATGTACCAATTTTGAACAAGATCCTTGATTGACTAGTGAAGCCTGTCATGGATGGAAGGATAATGAGGGACAGGTGTGGACTACATCAGTGCTTCTCAAACTTTACTGTGTACAGGAATCAATGGGGGGGTGCTTGTTAAAAATGCACACATCAATTCAGTAAATTGGGACGGGACCTGGGATTCTGCATTTCTAAGGAGCTCTCAGGGGCTGCTGCTGCTGCTGGCCCAGGGACCATCCATGAGGTGCGAGAGACAGAGTTTCTTAAGGACAGAGACTGAGTCTTACTCTTCTTTGTGTTGCACACGATGAGGTGCAAAGTTGAAAGAATGAATATTAAAATGCTGGAACCTTAGAAAGCCAGTGGCATTTCCTACATTTAGCTGCCCTTTGAAAAATCTCTCTCTGGCAGGCACCTATCACCTATTGGACTGGAATGTTCTCTCTATAGCCCAACCATATGTTTAGGGAGGGTAGGTGGTCAGCCCTGAACACCAGAGCTCTCAACTGCAGGGCTGAGGAAGTACAGGTCCAAGGCAGAGGCAGGTTAATCCTCTCTCCTTTTCCTCCTCTTAGGCCCAAGCTTCCTCTCAGGAAATACTGTCTCTTTGCCTGCCTCAGAGAATGGCAGGGGACAGGAACGAGCATGGAATGGAGGTTAGAGGTGGTGATGCCATTTAGCAAACCCTGCTTAACTCGCAGACCAGCTCACAGTTGTTTTAGTCAAGACTCCCATGAATTAAACATCCCCATCTGTATTAGTTGGCCCAATGGGTGCTGATGCAAAATACCAGAAAATCAGCTGGTCTTTATAAACGGTATTTATTTGGGGTAGAAGTCCACAGTTACCAGGCCATAAAGCATAAGTTTCTTTCCTCACCAAAGTCCATTGCCACGTGTTGGAGCAAGACAGCTGCCGACGTTTGCCAGGATTCAGACTTCTTGGGTTCCTCTCTTCCCAGGGCTGCATTTCTCTCCGGGCTTAGCTCCTCTGGTTCCTCCACAAGGTCAGCTGTAGACTATGAGGCTCTCTAGGCTTTGCTTCTCTCCACAAGGCCAGCTGTGAACTCTCAGACGAATGGCTCATCTCTATCCCGGAGCCTTCTCTCCTTCCTCACCACCAAGCTCTCTTACTTCCCGGGGCTCCAGCTCAAGATCCCAACATCAAAACTTCTCCAACACTGTCCTTTGCCATGTCTTTTACCTTGGAGACCCCACCCACCAAGGAGTGGGGCTCAATGCCCTGTTGACGTTGCCCAGTCATCGCCCTAATCATAACTTAATCATGCCCAGATTAACAGACCAGTTTACAAGCATAATCCAATATCTATTTTTGGAATTCATAATTACATCAAACTGCCAAACGGCTACACCATCCCAGCCCCTATGGGGTGCAGGTGCAGGCCCCATCCAGGCTCACTGCTCCACCAAAAGCGGCCATCAGCTTGGTTCCAGCTGTTCAAGAGGCCATCAGTTACGCATGCTCGTACATACACATGCACACTCACCTGCTAGGTCAAGTAAGAGTAGCAGGCGCATCTGGGATTACTGAAGCTGGGTGGGTGGGGATCCGGAACAACATTCTCTGTACTCCCCCAGCTCCATGTACAAAGTCCCTTAAAAGCTCAGGCACAGCCACATTAGGGCTCAACTAAACTGGGCCCTGATTTCGTAAAAAGCAGGAGCATTAAATTCCATACTGCTGCTTTACTTGAGCTGAAAGGCCATGACTGTGGCTGGTAAGGCCAGGGGATTTGGCCCTTTTCTGCTTTGGGGTTACAAAAGTTGATCATGCTGTGACCACTACAACTATGAACAATGATGGAAGAGAAGGCAGGGAAGCAGATGTGGCTCATGCAGTTGGGCGCCCACCTACCTACCACATGGGAGGTCCCGGGTTCAGTTCCTAGTACCTCCTAAAAAAAAACGAGCGAGCTAATGCAATGGGCTGGCGCGGCAAGCTGATGTAACAAGATGACGCAACGAAGAGACAACACTGAGGAAATACAGTGAGAGACACAACAAGCAGGGAGTGGAGGTGGCTCAAGCGATTGGGTACCTCCCTCCCACATGGGAGGTCCCAGGTTCCATTCCTGGTTCCTCCTAAAAAAGAAGAGCACACAATGAACATACAGCAAGCACAAACAATGAGGGGGGTGAGGGAAGAAGAGAAGGCAGCAAAAGATCAGGACTGACTGGATGGGGGTAAAAAATACATTTTCCTCTGGGTAGGAATTTACAGAACATTTCCCGGCTCTTCCCTATACTCATGGCTGTTTCTCTGTTTCTTTTCATTGGAGTCTCAACAACTGGCTGTGAAGCACAGTGGCTGATGATGGCAGAAGCAATGCAGGAAGAGAGAGTAGCAAAGTTCAGGAAGCTCAAGTTCACTGCACACTGCCCAGGGTCTCTATAGCCTGGAGTCGGCTCAAAGAAGGGGACTGAGCAAATGGAGAGACAGGTGACTGGGAGTCAGGCAGACATGGAAACAAGCAAGTGGAAGAGAGTCAGGAAAAGGTAACCAAGATAAGGAGGTAGAGAATTTATGGGAGAACATGGCATGGAGCAAGTTTCTGTCTCCTGTAAATGCCGGATATACCCAGAAGACCAAATTTAAATACAGCCAGATCTTTATCAATTATCACCAGCTAACTTCCTCACAGCTCAATAAAGCTGTGAGATCCTAAGTTGCATGAAAAGTTTTTCTTTTAACAACACATACCTACTCATACTCAGATCTTGCCCTGAACAGAACAAATCAGAAAAGATGCTGAGGACCGTGGAGATTCAGAATGTGTTTTAGAATCAGAAGGGTTACATCCCAGCTCAGATGCTTAACTATAGCTGTGATCTTTTTTTTTTTTTTTTTTTTCAGAGAAGCTTTAGACTACATAAATATTACATCAAAATATAGCTGTGTGATCTTGAACAAGTGATTTAGAGCTCTAGACTTCCAATGAGTCCATACATGGAAAGTACAGACAAATAGTAACACTCAAATGTTAGCAACCATCAATTAGCATGTTTTATTTTACGTTAATATATACTCACTAGGAAAGAGTCTGGAAGAGCACACAGACACCAAAATAGCAAGAGAGATTATCCCCAGATGGTAGGATTGCAGAGGACTTTTAACTTATTTTTGCTGAGACTTACTTTCTAATTTTCCTTAATTAATATGGGTAAAACACAAATCTGCAATCCTTAGGGAAAAAAATACATTTTTTTTGTTCTTTTTAATTTTAAAATACATAAATTGTTTTCCATACAATAGCTAGGGAACAAGGATCTATAATGAAAATACAAAACAGCAGATTGTGCCTTCATCCTATGGAATTTTTCTGAGCTTTGCCTGGTGTCTTAAGTAGTTGGGTGTTTCCCCCCAGGCCATTGTCTGAAAAAAAAATATGTAACACGCCCATGTGGGTCACCAATGGAAAGGATCTATATTTTTAATCACACACATAATCCCATATGCAAAGATACCTCATAAGCAAACATATGCATTACCAGAGAGAAGAGACCATAAATGTGTGTTAAATCTAGTCATGACAAAGAACTTTTCCGTGGGTCCCCATGCTATGGTGTCTGTGCAGTTCACAATCAGCAACATTTAGTCAGCGTGGTCCAGCACCTTCCTTCCATGGCCGCCCTCCGCCTCTCATTGGCACCAATCATAAAAAGGACAGTGACAAGCCAAACAAGCATCCAAGGGAATCCTGTGTCCCGCCCCACATTTTGCCCAGCAGGCAGGAAGTGGTCTCCAGTCCCACCTTACTCCAAGGGCAGAGCCCCAGGCGAGCCATTGCTGGAGAGCTGCCCCTGGTCCTCTAGGCCTCTTTATATGAAAATAAAACACCAGTCTATTCAGGGTCTGCCCAGCACTTTATTGAGAGGAAGCTATAAAAGCTGCCAACATGGGTTACCTCAAGCATTTTCCTTCTCAAGCACGTCGGGAGTGAGGCACTGCCTTTCCTTTTCCCACCACCCCCACTTAGCCTGACGGCTACGCAAGCCTTCGCAAGAACCATTCCCCCTCCTTGCCATTCAAAGTCACCCCTGTTCCGACCCGCTGCCCATAATGCCCACTTCCAGACCACTCGGCCCACTGGCTTCTCAAAGTCTGGCTCGGAAAACCAAATAAAAAACTTTTCATGTACACTCAGTTTTATGTGGAGCCGCTCAAGCCTTATTCCCATGTCTTGCACAGCTCCCACCTGAATAAGTTCGTTTTAAGTACCACTTTTCCATCTGTGGATTGTGAAACTGTGCGGAGGTCTGAGGGATGCCCCTCAGACTCAAGGAGATGCTCCAGGCAGGCAGGGATGCAAGGTGATCCCTCAGGTGCAAAAGGGCAGGACCCTCATCACAGCCCTGGGAAGGGCAGGCACAGCCTCAGCTCATCAATTTCCAGTTTTGTCTTAAATGAAAGCACAGCCCTTAAAGTCCTGGCTTCAAAGCCCAGCTCAGCAAATGCCCAGCTGCGCTTCCTGGGGGCACAGGATAGCCTCTAGAGCAGGAGTTCTTTCCCTTTTTTGTTCCCTTTGCCAGTCAGGTGAAAACCATGGACCCCTTCTCAGAATGTAGCGGCAGATAGTTTTATGATACTCAACATCGGCACGTCTTTATATTAAATTTCAGGATTTTTCAAAATTACATTTTACAACTTTCCCATGATTTCAACACCTGATAACCTAACACGGTTCAACATATATTCAAACAGTCGTTTTCTGCAAACATTTAGAAATTTGAGTTTTTCCAGTGTCATAAAACCATCTCCACCATCCTTACCAACCTTTTTGCAGGCAGTTATCCACTGCACTCAGCACACGCTACATCAAAATAAAAATCATACTAAGTCCAGACTATACTGTGTATTATTTAATAAATATATCACACCCGCACCAACACGTCTCCCACAAAAGTGTTTTTTTTTTTAATTTTCAATTCAAGCTCATGGATCCCCTGAAATCTTAAGAACCCCTGCTCTAGAGCCTATTTCCTACTCTGAAAAATGGGGGGTGAGCCTATTGTAATACCTTAATGAGAGGATGGAATATAAAATGCTCACCACAGTAACCAACACATTGAAAATCCCCAATAAATAGCATCCATTGTCACTAAAATTCATTTAGACACACCCCGTGCTAGGTGCAGGGCATGAGCAAAGCAGCCAGTTCCTGGCCGGGAGGAGTTCCCAGTGTAGCAGCAAAATGAACAAATCCCCAATGCGCTGTGGTTACTGCTATGATGGCTGTGTGACCACATGCACAGAGAAGCAGAAGAGCCAGGAGAGCCAACTAATCCTGCCTGAGGGGCGCAATAGAGATTCTTTGAAATCCTAAGATCCTACATGATCTGGTAGCTTCCACCCTGGCCTCATTTCCCACCTACCCCTCCGCCCTGCTCAGGCCAGTCTTCTTTCTGTCCCTCAAATCCCAGGCACCAAGTTCCATACCCCCTCGGGGCCTCTGTCTGGAATGTCCCCCATCCCCAGAGGTGCCTCTGGTTGGCACCCAATACCTTTACTCAGACCACTCACATGTGGTCTGAGAGAAGCTCCTGGCCAACCCAAAAGACTCCTCTGTCCCCTCCACTGCTTTCCCTTTCTTCACTACCCAGGAGTACAATCAAATCTATTTGCTTACACATGTATTGTCTGTCTTCCCCATTCGAATACCTCAGTTCTAGTGGGTTCTGAGTTCTAGTGGGTATGAAATGGTATCTCATTGTGGGTTTGATTTGCATTTCCCTAATAGCTAATGATGCTGTTCATAGCAGTGACCTCTGAACCTAAAACACTGCCCAAATCAGCAACTTATTACATGACAGCATGTGGGTACTTGCAAGTGAAGTGTTAGGCTAAGAGCTTTATGTATATTTGTTTGTTTTTTTCCAAATCCCAGCAGTTTTCCTTATGCTATCTATCTATCTTCCCAGCAGTCTTCCTTATGCTATCTATCTATCTATCTATCTATCTATCTATCTATCTATCTATCTATCT